>MU223728.1:1708630-1731125 GCA_018584345.1 Thuja plicata | reverse complement strand
TTTAGGAATTAAATATGATGTATGATTAATACAGATTTAGGATTTTTTGCATTTGACACTCAGGTCGAGTAGAGTCAGTGAAAACTTAGAATTGCCTAGTACAATAGGACTTTGATGATTTAGAAGTATGACAAATGCAAAAAAATTGGTTAGAGTTGTACGATGCCAATTTTGGGGTGTTACAATATCATGACCACAACACTTGGGTCCATACCAATTTGATATAATAATCAAATCATTCACTATCTGTCACTATTTGTTGTTCTTATGTCTTCCCTGTTGCTCTTCAATTAGTCATAACTTCCTCCATGTTTGTTCCCAACATATGTGATCATACAGAATGCATCTAGAGAAATCCCTGAGTCTCAAACCATGATCACACACTCCAATTCCTATCGCAACACATAATTCATCTGTACTCATACTTAGCAACACATCAAGAACACTGTCAACAAATACAATACCAAGTTGACATCAATGTCAACACAATAACTGATCTTCCTATCATAAAAATATACCAAGAAATACTCAACAATATCTACATTAGTTATGCGAACAATCTCCCCCTTTAGCATTGATGAGAACACCACATTGATCTGATAACAATTTCTCCCCCTTAGCTGATGCACCAAACTTCTTGTCTTGATCTTCCTAGTCTTCTCCTTCAAAGTCTTCTTCTAATCTTCTCCCCAATAGCTGTATCCAATTCTTCTCTTATTATGATCTTCTACCCCTTTGACAATAATGCCAAAGGTACCACATAGGTGACCTACTACTGTAACATCTTTCCTTTGACTACTCCCCCTAAGGAGTAGTCCCTTTTAAAATCAACCCAATAGTGAAAGATATTCAATGAGTCAACTGGATTGATGATTACAACAACATCTTAATGTCTTCCAGGTAGGGAAATAACCCCCAACTTACATCTCAGATACTCAAAAGTATCTTTAGGTAATGTTTTAGTGAATATATCAGCTAGCTGCTCCTTGGTTGGGACATATTCCAACTTGACTACCTTTGCCCACACTTGCTCTCTTAAGAAATGATACTTGATTGAAATATGTTCTGTCTTAGAATATGTTATTGGATTCTTTGAAATATTGATTTCACTTGTATTATCACAGTAGATAGTCATAGGTTCATTTAGCTTCTCTTTTATACCTTCTACGATCTGCTTCATCCATGCAATTTGTGTACAATTGATAGATGTTGCTACATACTTAGCTTCTATTATAGATTGGGAGATGCAATTTTTCTTCTTACTTGTCCATGACATGACTCTACCTCCTAGGAAGAATGCTCTTCCACTTGTACTCTTTCTGTCATCAATATTTCCTACCCAATCTACATCAATAAGAACACTCAAAGAGAAATCACCTTTGTGAGTATACCAAAGACCATAGTCTTCTATTCATTTCAAGTATCTAAATATCATTTTTACTACTACCATGTGATATTCCTTAGGATTAGATTTAAATATGACCACTATTCCAACTAATTGTGCAATTTTTGGTCTACTATGAACAACATAATGTAACTTATGAATCATGGATCTGTATAAAGTTGCATCCACTGCACTTGACTCATAATCCTTAGATATCTTACATCTTGTCGCCATGAGGGTTCCAACTAGCTTGGAATCTTCCATTCCAAAAGTTTTTAGTACTTCCTTTATGTACTTGAACTGAGTGATACAAATACCATCCTTTAGTTTTGAAATCTGCAATCCAATAAAGAACTTAATTTCTCCTATCATTGACATCTCAAAATATTTCTTCATTTCTTTAGAAAATGCCAAGCTCATCTCATCATTTCCTCAAAATATTGTGTCATCCAAAAACACTTCAACTAACAATATATTCTCACCTTCAATCTTCAATTACACATTACTATCTTCACTTGTTCTTATGAAATCAATCTTAATAAGATAAGAGTGTAATATTTCATACCATATTCTAGGTGCTTGTTTCATTCTATACATTTCCTTTTATAATTTGCACACCATGTCCTTGTTATTTGTTAGTGCAAACCCATCTGTTTTCTCTATGTAAACTTCTTTAAGAATCTCATTTAGAAAAGAAGATTTGACATCCATTTGAAAAAAATTAAAATTCTTATAAGAATCATAAATAGGTAAAGTTCTTAACCCTTCATGTCTTTTCACAGGAGAAAATGTCTCTTTATATTCCAATCCTTCCTCTTGTGCATAGCTCTTACACATAAGTATTGACTTATTTTGAACAACTTCTCCATCTTCATTCATTTTGTTCCTGAAAAACCACTTTGTACCAATCACATTCTTGTTTGTTGGTCTAGGAAAAAGTGTCCATGTGTCATTCTTCCCAATATGATCAATCTCTTCTCCCATATATTTTATCCAATCATCATTCTTCAAAGCTTCCTTCACAGTTTTAGGCTCAAATTTTGTAATCAGACAAGTACTCTCTCTGATTATTCTTCTTGTCCGCACTCTAGCATCTTTATCACCAATGATCTGATCAAAAAAATGATTCAGTTTCACATACCTTGGAATAATAGGTTCAGGTCTAGGTGATTCTTCTTGTTGTTCCACTGGTTAAACCACTTCTTCCTCACTGTTCTATTCAACAATTTTTTGCACTTCAGGTTGCACATACATAATCTATTGGATATTCTCTGATTCTTTCTTGTTGAATTCATCAGACATCTCTATATATTAATACACCTTCACATTTACAATTTCAACCATCTTGTTAGTCCTTTTATTGAAACACTTATAGGCCTTTCTTTTTGTTGAATATCCAAAGAAAATACCTTCATCACTCTTAGGATCAAACTTTCCAGTGAAATAATCTCTCTTGATATAGCATCTACTAAAAAAAAATGAAATAATTAACACTAGGTGTGTGACCATACCACAATTCATAAGGTGACTTACATGTTCCTTTCTTCACTTAAACCCAATTCATTATGTAGACTATATTTCTAATGTCTTCTCTCCAATATGACTTAGGTACATCACCTTGAATCATCATTGTCCTAACAACATCAACTATAGTTCTATTCCTCCTTTCTGCAATTCCATTTTTTGAGGAGTCCTTGGTGCTAACATCTGTCTCTTGATTCCAATTTATTCACAATACCCAATGAACTCCCATGAAGTGAAATCTCCTACTCTGTCTAATATTAAACATTTCAATCTCTTACCTATTTCATTCTCAACAATAGCCTTGAACACTTTGAACTTATAGAAAGCTTCATATTTATCCTTCAAGAATGTCACCCACATCATTCTTGAATAGTCATCAATAAACAACATAGAATACTTATCACCATGATAACTCTTTGTCCTTACAGGACCAAAAAGATCAGTATGAACTAAATCCAATATATTTTTAGAAGAAAAAAACTTACTACAAAAAGTAGAATGATTCATCTTACCCAACTGACATTCCTTGCATATTACATTGTTTGGTTTTACAAGTTGTGGCAATCCCCTAACATCATTTGACTTAGTAACCTTGATCAAGTTATCAAAATTCACATGAAAGAACCTTCTATGCCACATACAACTATCTTCAAACTTAGCATCCAAACACCTATTAACAATAGTATTTAGATGGAATAAGTTACCTTTAGTTTGTTTCCCAGTAGCAATAAGATCTCCTGAGCTTCCACATATCCCGCACATACCTCGTTTGAATTTTAAATGAAAACCTTTGTTATTCAACTGACCAACACTCAAAAATTTATACGTAAGACCTTTGACCCAGTATACATCATCAATATTTGTTTTAACATTCATAGAGATTGAGCCTTTACATCTTACCATTCAAAGTGTATTGTTTGCAAACCTGACCACACCACCATCAAATTCATGTATCTTTATGAACTTTATTTTGTCACCAGTCATGTGATGTGAGCACACAATATCAATGAACCATACATTACCATGTTCCATGTGAGAGACCAATTCATTCTCATCTTCAAAAGTTTTTTCTTTGATTGCAACAAACACTACTTGTTCATAATTATCATCAGATTCTTCATCAGTCACACCATCATCTACTGCAACATAGCATTGTTTCTTTTCTTTTCCCTTGAATATTTTGAACTTCTCTTTTTATTTACCATTAGGAAACCTAACAATAATATGTCCTATATTGTTACATGAATTTTTTTTCAAAGTTAGCTTTCCTTTATACTTACCAGAACCTCTAGGTAGTGTTCTTGCAAGTAATGCTTCAGGTTCTTCTTGCTTCTTTTCTTCATCCAAGATAGATTCAAGTTCCTTGGAATAAATTTCATGACTTATCTATTTTCCCTTCTTCTCTGATGCTACTGAAAAAGAGGCCTTAAAGGATTCTTCAACTTTAGGCATACTATTATCATAGTTAATTAATTCAAAATTAGTGAGCTTACCAATCAATCCATCAACATAAATAATATCAAATTTTTTCAATTCTTGTATAGTAGAAACTCTAATGGTATAAGAAGGTAGAAAGGTTCTCAAAATTTTACTTACCACATCACCTTCTTCAGTGTTACCACCAACAACTTTGATAGCACCAAATACTTCCTTTATCCTTTGACTATATTGAGAAATGTTCTCACCTACCACCGTTTTTATGTCATCATATTTTCCCTTCAAGTTGTCTACCCTATCTTTTTGCACATGTCTATTTCCACTATAGATTAGCTTCAATTTTTCCCAAACATCAAAGGTAGTCTCAAGTATATGAATGTCAACATACTCAGTATCATACAAGGTACTTACAATTGCTTCCATTTCTTGTATGTCCTCCTATTGCTCCTTCAATTGATCTACATTAAGAGGCCCATTAGGAATTGTATATTTTGTCACCACATGATCCTAGAGCTGTGGCCCCCTACATTTCAAATAGATCTTCATCATGTCACTCCATATTGTGCAGTTGTCTCTTGTGAACTTAGGATATTCCTTATTCATCATTAGATCTTTCCCTCAAGATATTAAGGTTTACCGCAAAGAGGACCTAGGCTATGACACCAATTGTTAATACTATAAGGTCCAAGATTACTGAGAGTGGGTGGGGGGGGGGGTGAATCAGTAATCTATTAGATCATAAATTTTTCAAAATTCATTAAACACCATAAACAACATCCATCAAATTTAAACCTTACACATGCAATAAACAAAGTTGCCAAACAATCATCCACACATGAAACAAAGTGACACCAATATTTTATCGTGGAAACCCTTGGTTAGAGGGAAAAACCAAAGTGGGGATTAGTACCCATAAATATTTGCACTCTTATGAAATGCACCCTGTTAAAGGCATAGTCCTATTAGGAGCTTACAATGATGTCGGTTAGGAGAAGACCCTATTAGGAGTCACCCAGTTAATGTATTTAACTCTGGCTCTGTTAGGATATTTACCCTATTAGGAGTAACTTTGATAAAGGATTTAAATCCTATTTAAAGAGTCACCTGGTTAAAGGATTTACAAATCAGACCTGTTAAAGTCTACCTGGTTAAGGGATTTTCTTGAGAACCTATTAGGATTCAACAAGCACAATGATCTAGGTGTAGCATGCCTCCTATTCTTTTTAAGATCCAATGAATCATAATACTTCTACTTCTTGCAGACAATATTCTCTCTTCACTCAACCACACCTTGGCATCCATGATCTTCTCTCTTCACTCGACCACACCTTGGCCTCCTCTTCTTGCTCAGATCCAAAACTTGATTAAATCTGATCACCTTGAGAAATGAAATAGAAATTAATCATTACAAATATGTTATGCCACATCACCTTGACACCTGGATCATAAAAAACACCCATTTCAACTGATTGCATCATCACTACACACTGATCTACTGTTAGAATTCATAGAATTCTATCACCAAGATCTAATGTATACAAATAACCTATCACAAATACAAATAGTGGAGACACAACTCATAATGATTTGAAAGATAAAATATTCCTTCAGAGAGGGAATAGTAATTACAAAGAGATCAAATCCTTATAAAGGTGATAAAAAAGAAGAAAGGGGAGAAACCTAGGTTGCATGATAATAATTAATTATTATATGCCTAAATTTTAGCTTAAGTGAACTAAAGATAATAAGTGACTTTAATAATGAAATCAAATGATTTAATTAATAGTGAATTAACTTATTACTCTAACACCCCACCTTAAGATAAACTTAGGGAGAAGGTAAAAAACTAGAAACAACTACTGAAAGAAGGAAACTTGGGTCCCAAAAACAAGGTCTGATTAGGTACCCAACTAAAAAAAATCTCTGTAAAGAGGAGACAAGGAGAGAACCCAGTGGGAAGAACTCCTCTCCAAAAAGAGATGAATACTAGTGAAGGACTGAAGAAGCCTCCAAACTAGAGAATTTCACAAAAAATAGGAATAAAGATCAGGTAGATAAGACTGTAATCTACATGAGTACCCTCAAACAAAACTACTCAAATCATGATGGAAAACAAAGGAAAACATGGGAACTCGAAGATACAAATGGAAAAAACACAAAAGTATAAAGAGATGATCTAAAGAAGAACATGAAGAACACCACTGAAGCATGAAGCTGCAAACACTGTCAAACAAAAAATTGTTGGAACCTCCACTAAAATAGAATTTGATCAGGTAGAGAAGACTATAATCTGTATGAGTGCCCTCAAATGACACTACCCAAATTAGGATGAAAAACAAGGAAAACATAAAAATTTGAAGATACAGATGGAAAAAAACACCAAAGTCTGAAGAGCTGATCAAAAGATTAAATGATTCCTCCAAAATAGGAATGAAAGAGTGTCCATATGGTAAATGATCCATCTCACCGAAATGCATAGGTACTCAGCCACTGCATTAGCCTAGTACATAGGAACAAATATTGAATACATAGCTCACTTTATTGAACCAAAGAAGAATTAGAACCAACAGGAAATACCCACCATAACGGTGAGCAGGGAGAGGTATGATAGGTATAATGAAAGACACTGCCAAGAATAACTATATGTCAAAGAAAGTACAAACACATATAAGGGATGGTGTCGAGGATGATCAATCTATAGAAACACATAATGAGGGTAATGTCATGGAAGGAACAATCACTCGACATAGGTAGATCAAGCCCCCCATGACACTTTATTATGTAATGTGAGTACAAAAAGACACAAAATGTGCAAGATCCCAAGCATGCAATGATGACACTTTATCTCAATGCATTTGCAAAAAATAAATGCTATAGAAATAGATGTCTACAATTCTTAGGAATGAAAAAAAGCCTTAAGAAAATAAGTAATAGCTAAAAAGGAGTCATCCCATGCAAGGAAAATGATCCTAGGACCTGAAACATACAAGACAATCACCAGATCACAAAAAATAAAAAAATATCAATAAAATGTACCTGGAGCATATTCTAGCAATGAGACCCATACAAGAAGAAAGAGAATAGAACCAAATTTATGAGGACATGCAAAATTTGAAAAATAGAGTCCGGAGGAGCAAGATATGGCGACCAGAGTGTAAAAAGGAACCCTAAATTTGACTAGAAAAAAACCCTACAAGATGGAAAAATCAGAAAACTAAACCTAGAAAATTAGGTCAGGCTTGGAACCAGCTTTCTAACAATATCTCATCCAGAAAAAATGCCTCCTTTTCTCAATATATGAGCAAAAAACTACAAGTACCCTAAAAAAACATGAAAAATTGCGCTTGTGGCCCTGTGGTGGCTCTCGGGTGGTGCTTCGATGGTGGTGGTGCCAGGGCGATGGAAACCGGTGGAGCTGGCTCAAGTTGAGCCCGCTAAAAGTGCCTGCTGGCAGTTTCACTCCGTTGTGGCTGCTCAGCGGTGCGGCGGTGGGCCCAATATATATATATATTTTCAAATTTTCTCAATTTTTGTGCCCAAAATAGGGGCACATGCAATTTTTTTTCCTTAGATGGAAACTTTGTCCAAATTGGACATGCATTATATGGAAATAGGGGTTTTTGGGAATTTTGAGCATAATTGCGAGGTCAGTTTGTACCCAAAGTGATCCAAAAAATAGCTCCCCCTATTGGAAATATATTACATGCAAGGTGACTGAGAGGGGGGGGGGGGGGAATCAACAACCAANGAGGGGGGGGGGGGTGAATCAACAACCAATAAAACTTAATCTTCTTTATTCACAATTAGATTATCTAATCTAATTTGCATGCATAGAACTGAAAGGAAAGAATCATACATAACACATGACACAGTATTTGGTTACCCAAAAACCTTTCAAATAGAAAGTAAAATTGGGGTGGGGATGGTACCCACAATATTTAGTACTTCAGTATAAATTTAGCCTGTGAGATCTTACATTGACCACTTCTGATGGCCTGCCCTGTTAAGAGCAGTAGGGGTTGTTAAGTCCACCTTGTTAAAGGATTTGATACAATAAACAAAGTAATGCAAATATGTTAAGGGATTTAAAAAGGATTGTTAGGTCTACCTTGTTAAAGGATTTTTCTGATCCACCTATTAGAATGAACCAGTAGATGATCTAATTTGGCAACTCTGATTTGCTGGATGAGATCCTTTTGTATATAACTGATCACCTAACTGTGATAGATGAGTCTCTGCTGTATTTTTATTCTTCTACAATCTTCTAATCAATATGCCATATCATATTTGCATATATAATTCTTCTAAGTACATTTCTCATACATAATTTGGATAAACAAAATGTCTTATATATATATATATATATATATATATATATCTTATCCAAAAACAAATAACTTCATAAGTCGACTTCCATTAAACATAATGATATTAAACAATATATGCAAAGTCGGCACAATACTGCCACTCAGGTCCATAAGTCTAGTCAGGAAACAAATTGATACTTGAGAAATGATGATCACTCAGGTCACATTGATCACTTCGATGATGCTGAATGACTCGGGAAATACTGATCACTTGGGTCACATTGGTCACTCGGGCAATACTGATTGACTCAGGTCACATTGATCACTCGAGAAATACTGAATGAATAAGTGTTTTGACACTAATTGACAACATGTCTTGCCATAAGGTCTACAATCTCCCCCTTGTCATTAGTGACAAAAACACTTATCATTGTACTATGAATCTAATAAGTCAAAACTCTCCCGTACTATTTGCTCAGGTTTTGACACTTGCTCTGCTACTCGAGTCCAACTGAATCTATTTTTTTTATATATATTTTTTAAAATTGTTTATGTAATGTATATCTTTGTGAGGCCTCACCCTAGGCCCATCATAGCTTTTCCATTATCTTTATGGTAGACCTAGTAATTGGCTTAAGTTATGATTAATTAAGAAGATTTTTACCCTCATGACTAGGTTCGATTACAATAGATATGAATACATTACATTTTATGATGATTTCTATACTCTCAATGCTAACCCTGTGATACATTAGGACTGACATTTTGATGATTGATTTAACTAAATACTAAGTTGTCACAATTTAGATATAAATATATGATGATATGAGTTTTTTAGGAAAATGATTAATCACAATTTGAATTATTGTTGCGATGTGAAATTTTGTGAAGGTTAAAGGTTAGGTGATGATGTATATTGATGAATCTTCAGGACATTATTATGAGAATTGCTTGATGATTTGGTTACTTGATAAATGATTTCAAATTGACAAAATTAATGCTTATCTAAATTGGTTAAAAACTACATCATGATTTATATAGATCTGGAATGATTAGTGTAACATTTGAGTTAATGAGATTATGTTCCCTGGATTCAATTTACATTTGTTCATTTGAAAGTAATGATTAAAGTGACAATTAAAATTATGATGAAGGATTATAGAGACTAAAAGAATGTACCTCATGTGGTAGATAATTTAATGTTAATTTTGATTCTGCATCTTGAATTTCAATGATTATACTTCTTGAGGTTACTGATGTTTAAATTGAGTGTGCAGGAATAATGGCCATGGAATTTTTCGGAGAATCATGACTAACCCCTATGTGAATCTTGTAAAGCCAAGGTTGCATCTATTGAAGAGACAAAACCTTGTTGTAATGTATTTTCCTTCGTGTAGTGTATGGTGTGTATTTTATTTGCATTTGCATTCATTTAAATTATGAGATTTACAAGTGGACTTGCCAAGTGTGTTGTGATGTGTTATGTAGTGCCAATTGGCACACTTGTTGTAAAAATGATGTGTCATGGCAWGTCCACTTRGAAAGCTTGAGGACCCACCTTTYTCCACTAGGTACCTAGCTCTATTTCCTATAAGGACCACTTGGTTTGTGAGCCCAAGGTGGAGTCATATCCATTGAAATTCGTATGTAATCTTAACTGGGGTTTTTGAGGGGTTATATGGCCACCTAGGGTTGAGTTTAGCCTATTTTTGACTAGCCCACTTCATATACCTATGGGTTAGGGGACTTTTTTACCATAGGATACCTTATTTAGGCCTTGGGAAGCCTCCAAAAAGTTACTTATCCAAGATGGCCGAAAATCATGATGGGAAGCATGCCTTGGGAGGATCACTTTCATTGGGAGGACAAACCTTGTCTACTTTTCATGCCACTATCCTTTAAAGAAAATTTATTCTTGTAATGTGTGAAGGTTTGGGAAGAGTGACCAATAGGAGCTCACACTTCTTCCAAGGATTGGAAGACTGAGAGGATTTTGATTATAGAGGGGAAATTGGAGATATCTCTCTCAATCACCCACTCTCTAACTTTAGAGACTACTAAGGAATTTAGGAGAAAAAGAAGGAGGAACACAAGGGAAGGGCTCTACTTCAGTTTTCATTTCCATAACTTCTACTACAAGGTTGGTAGTTCTCAAGCTTTACACTTCTCCTTCATGGTGTCTTTCTTATGGCTTCCATGAAAGATTGAAGAAAGATAGTTCTTTGTGATGCATTGTGTATGTTCTTGCTGGTATGCTGATTTTGTAATATGAAGCGTTGACATGTGAAGTAAAAATATGCATGTATTTTCTCTTATCTTTTTGTTTGTTGTTTAAGGGATTCTTGTTCAAGGCCTCACTCACCCTTGGGAGGGAAGAGTGGCCTTATGGGTGAAGGGAGTTTGACAACCCTCTTGGTGTAGAGTCTCTCTCCTTGGGAGAGAGGGATGCACCATGGATTATGGGGTCCATGGTAGGCTAGCAGCATTGATATGCTTGGGGGTCATAAGGGTTTTATTTTCTTGGGGGTCATAAGGGATTTAGCCGTGTTTGGCTATTTTGATTTGGGGTGTGAAGAGGAGTTATGTTGCTTTTGTATGTAAAAATTATTGCCTTGTTGAAGGCTTGCATTTTCATCTCTATCCTTGTCTCCCAATGGGTACTTGGTCCACCTTCACCCTTAGGAAGCTTTATTTCAAGCTCCTTGTGTTAGCCATGGGAGGGTTTTCTATGTGAACATTATGTTGTGTTTGTGTGTCATTTGGCTTCATGCATACCTGGGTTAGCAATGGTTCTCCTAGCTCAGGGGTGGTCCTGCAAAGGCCTAGGCTGGGAGGTGAGCTTCCCATGGCCATCCTACAAAGCTTTCTTTTTTAGGTTTTGTTTGAGTATGAAAGGAGGAAGTTACTGTTTTGAAATTGAAAGAGAAATAAAAAAATTAAAGGACTAATTTAGGTGACAAGCCTGAAGAAATTTGTTCTATTCAAAGTATACTCTCATGAACTTGTGAATGTATGAAGAGAAAAGTTGTAAATAAAGGTTGTTTTGATCCTCTTGTATGAAGATACCAGCATTAGGTGCATTTCAAGTAATTCTTATCAAGAATAGATATTTCATTGTATGTAAAATTTCTGCAATATTAAAAGAAATATGTGGTTGTTACATGAGTTTGTGAAAATACAAAAAGAATTCTAATATTGTAAATGCTTATTTTATAGTAAATGAGTTAATCATATTTTTGAATTTTAGCTTCAAGCCTATGTAAATCATATTGCTTAGGTTTAGTTTACATTTGCAAAAGAAAAGAGATCTAAGTAAATAGGGCTTTTTAGATTTAAGAATTTTTCAATAAATACGCATTATAACATATTTTTGTGCTTAAAAATAAGAAGCTGAAATGTAAGATGAAACTAGATCAGAAGAGTATTCTAGCTTATAAAGCATCTTAATTTTGACAGACATCTATCTCCTATTCCTGTTGGTTAATAGAGTAAATTTGTTGTGTTTGCCTAGTAGTGGATTTCTGGGCATGACAATCTTCTTCTCTAACTGAACTGTACATGTATTTCCTTAGTGTATATATAATGACTTTTCCCCCTTATTTTTGACAAAAATGCCAAACTATATCTACAAGGTATTTCCAAAGTAGGATAGGAAATCACAATGTACCTTCAAAATTTGAGATAGAGTGTTGTCCCAATTGTCCCATAGTACCTTCATGATGTGCAATTCAATCTCTAGCTAGGCTGAAAACTCTATCATAAGTTCTGCAACTGAGAAGTTATTGTCATGGATGAGTGTCTTGGCATGTGTGATGCATTTTTGCATAGCATCCATGTGTGGTAGGAGTTCGCTCTGTATGGCTGAAACAGACTCTCTAGGCCTTTCATCTTCTCTTAGTAAATCAGCCTGTAGATTGTCAGATATTTGATCTTCAAATGGTTTGTTGAGCTTGTGCTCAGATCAAGTGCTAACTACTTTGCACTTTCCTTCAGATCTGCATCAATCTTTGCTAAATTAATCTTTATCTCCATAGTAAAGTTAGAGATATCACTCAAATTTACAAAAAATTATACTACATTGGTATTAGTGGTGTCTAGAGTGCTAATAACATTAGTTTTCTACACCTGATCAATTGCAATCTTCTTTACAACAATTTCTAGAACCTTGTTTTCAAACTTTCTCTCTGCTTTCTCAAGCAGTTTCTCTTGACCATTCATGTATTCATTAAAATTATGGACTAGGTCAACAAGTTCATCCATAATGGATTCATTCTCATTGACCTCAATCTATAGTGTCTCTATGAATATACCTTTTACATCTTCAAGTACTTTGTTCCTCTTTTTCTCTTCTTGGAGCTTCTTCTGGATTGCTCTTTTCTTCCATAGTTCTCCAAGTATATCCATTTTCTCTACTGATAAGTTGGAAAGTTCCCAATTTGGAATCAAATTAATGTCCTTTTCAAGATCAATCTCATCAGTATTTACTTCCTTCTCCTTACCTTTGATCTTGGGATTAGGTGAAGGAACGATTTCCTTACCTTTTCCATTATCAACTTGTGCCTCAGTATTCAATTGGATTAGGTCATTGACCTTTACTGTATCAATTGTTGAATCAAGGTTAACTAAAGAATAAATACTGGCTAAATTTACCTTGTCCATCTATGAATTGGTTGTGCTTGTATCAGTAGTAGGTGGAGCCTGGTGCTTGGTTCCTATTGTTTCTGATGTTGATTCTGTAACCTTGTCTTTGGTCGGAGACAATATGTTGTGGATAGGTGATTGGGGAAATGATGACATTACTTCCACTACAATCTTCTTGGCATTAGACTCTTCAATTGTATGTACCTCGAGTAATGTATCATCATTGGTCTATTTAGGAGGATCTGTGCTCGATACTTCTGCCTTATCATCTTACATGACTTCAAATATGGATTTCCACACTGTTGTAGCAGACTTCACAACATCTTCTATCTTCTTGTTTAGTACCTGAAAGGTTCTGAATCTAGGAGTGTGATTGTTTACATATTTGGTCATTACCTCTTTTATTTCTTTTTTTTTCATATCAGGCATGACTTCCCTTAAGGTTTGTTCCCTTAAGGTTTGTTTAGTTCTAACTGCATTCAACCAGGGAATAGATACTCCCTTGAACAAATATTCTATCATATGACTCTTCAACTTGGAGGGGTCATATTTCCATTTGGCCATTTTCTCCACAACTTCTTCCTCTATCTTTTTCTATTCCTCCTTAGTCCTTGAAGCATAATTCAATGACTTAAGAGAACCCATACTATTTCGTCCTTTCATATCTTCAATCTTCTGCTCAAGTGTAGGTGGTGGTTTCTTGAAGACAACATCTTCATCTTCATCATCATCTTCATCTTTACCCAATACAAGTCTCATTCTTGATCTCCTTGGTTTTCCTATAGTTAAGATAGGTGTAGTGGCCTTAGGTGTTTTATTGATATCTAGCCTCTTCTTCTTCTTAGGAGGTTCTACTTCTACCTCTTCCTCTTCTTTCTCAGATTCATGATCCTCTATCTTAACTATATTATTTTTACTTTCAGTGATAGAAGGAGATTCAGAGGTCTTTCCATATTTCTTTTCAAACTTTTCTAACCTCTTCTTTCCTATCTTTAGAATATTAGAAATTTCTATCTCTATAGACATCCTTCTCTTTGATTCTTCATAGGTACCAAAGTATGGTGCCTTGGTATTGGAAGGTTCATTCACAAGAGCCTCAATGATGTTCTTGGTTTCATCTATGTTAACCTCATATGCAAGAGGTTTTACACATGCAACCCTAGGTTTTACAGCTTGTATGTAAACCTTATCACAATCAACTAGGAAACAAATATCATCCTTATAATTTTCAAATAGTTGTTTGGGAATCCTGTATCAGCTCTACATTTTTTGTCTGAAGTTCTCAAAATATCCATCCATGATATTATCATAATTATCTCCTAACTCATCTATGAAATCATTTATCTGATGAATTATGGGTCTATCCTTCTTCCATGCTACTGTCCCTTTAGAAGGAAAGAAATTCTGAACATAAAAGAATATGCATACTAGGAGAGAACCGAACTTACATGGATTTGTTTTAGATGCCCAGATGCTTTCCATATTCTTTCTTAGCTGAATGAGTTGCAAATCGGCTAGGTCAAATTCCATATTGTTTTTTACCACCTTGTATACTAAGTCCACAACTTCACAAGGTACACTATTAGGTCTACTGGAACTATATATCTTGTGAGCCATCACATGAATCCCAAATTTTAATTCCATGTTAGTAACTTTGTTCAGTCTCATGCCTTTTCCATCCCACTTCGTAAGAGTTAAATCAGATAGCTTATCTTTGGTTAGGGTTTTGGTAGCTTTAGCTTTGTCAATCATGGGATACCTTGTTACTCGGTGTATCATTATCTTTGTGATCTTTATAAGCTATTCCAACCATAAATGCATATCATGAACATGGCCAAGAATGAATCTAATCCATTTGATTTGGAAATTCTTCAGTATGTGCATGATGTGGGTTAAAGCTTTAACCTCTAGATTCTTGTGCTTGTGCTTCAGATTCCTGCCTACGCACAATTTCTCATATAATAAATTCATCTCAATTGTTCCAAGCTCCTGGATGTTGCAATGATAGAAGCTTCGAATGTCACTGACCAGTAATACCCTTGGAGGAATTAGGGAATGATCTCCCAATGGATCTACTTCTTCTACAACTGCTAGATAAAGTTTAAACTCTGGAGGGTTACATACATAATTTATTACCAACATTTCTGATCCTTTCTTAACCTTGCTATTGGATGTGGATGCCATTACACTTAGAGAATTTGATCAAACTTTTCTTTCAAACGCAAGTTCACTCTGAATTTGGAAGGGCTCTGAATTGCTCTGCAAACTAAAATCTTTGTAAACAATAGCCTTTCTAATTCATCATTTATAAGAGTTATTACTGTTAGAGCATTGCATTAAATGCTCTATACATAGTATTTGGCATAGCTCGGGTAGTTCTCCTAGGCTTACTTGGAAGCTCAGAGAAAATTGACTTCCCAATTCTTATACAACCCAACTCATCTTTGTTAAGATAGAGTAGCTTGGGTGTAACTGAGATCCTGACTCGGTAAACACTATAATATGTCCTAATACATCAATATGTGGATTTGGGATTGTTATCATATCTAGAACTAATATATAATAGATTGAATACATAGTTCCAATCATTTCCTTGTGTCTTTATTATGTGATGGTAGATCCACCCAACTCACTATCTTGGGTGCCATTAAATCCTTCATTGTTTTGATCTAAACCTTTAGAGGATTTCCTTACCCATTGCTTACTCATTTGAATTCTAATTTCTGAGACCTTTGCCTTTCTCAAAACTAGTATCCACTTTTTCTCTGTTCATACAATTTCTACTTAGATGACCGAGTTGTTTACACACATAAAATCTCTTGGTAGGATTTCCTTTTTGGAGGTGAGTCTTTATACAATTTGCACCAATGTGTCCATATTATCCACAGTGACAACATCTGTACCATGTGTTGTAATACCAACCAAAATTTTTTTTGGCCAATTGTTCAGCAAGGTGCCATGTCTTAGTTCTACACTCGGAAGATCTATGACCTTGTTTGTTACATTTGAAACATTTCCCTTCAAACTTAGGTTTCTCAGTGCATTCAATTTCTTTATGTCCATGTTTGTTGCAATTGTAGCATTTTCTATTAAACTTTGACTTTCCATTTCTCCAAAATTTATTTGATGTATGCCCTAACTTTGCACAGTGGTTACAAGTAGTTTTCATGTTCTTTTGGGCTCCAGGATTTGAGGATTCACCTTGTTTAGTATAACCTAGTCCAGTCTGTCCATGATGTCTGAATTCTGTTAACTGATCTATACTACCATGTGAATTCATCATACTTTCATTGTTTTGTCTTTTAGTGTTGAGATCATTCTACATTCTTTCATTTTCTATTCTTAGGTTGACAACTTCTTGATTTGCATTATTGAGTTGATTTTCCAAAATTGCTTACTAGAGTGACAAGTGATGGATTTCATTTTCTTTTTCTTCTAACCTTGTACTCAGCAATATTTTGTCTTCTTGTGCCAAATTTATGTTATATTCTACTTGATTTTTTTGTTCCATGACTTCACACAATCTGATTGAATGAACTTCTTGTTCTCTTTTCAACTTTCTGACTTCTTCTTGTAAATTAAGATTCTTTTCAAGCAAGTCTTCAATGGTTGCATCAGCTTCTTTAGAACTTCTGTCTTTGCAAAAATATTCAATTATTTCTTCAATGTAATTCTTGTCATTCATTTGTACTACTAAATATTTTCTTCTTTTCAGGGAAAGAGAGAGCTGCTCCTTGAGTTTCTTGATCTGATCCATGGCCATTTGTAGATCTATCTTTTCATTCTCAATGACTTTCTCTAGTTTGTATACTTCCATTGTCTCTGATATTTACTCAAGCTGTTAAACTTCTATTAGAGAACCTTTAGCTCTGATACCAATTGCTGGAAATATATTACATGCAAGGTGACTGGGAGGGGGGGGGGGGGGGTGGNGGGGGGGGGGTTGAATTAGGAACCAATACAAATTAATCTTCTTTATTCACAATTATATTATCTAATCTGATTTGCATGTATAGAACTGAAAGGAAAGAATCATACATAACACATGACATGGTATTTGGTTACCCAGAAACCTTCCAAATAGAAAGTAAAACTGGGGTGGGGATGGTACCCACAAGATTTAGTACTGCAGTATAAATTTACCCTGTTAGAGCTTGCATTGACCACTTCTGATGGCCTACCCTATTAAGAGAAATAAGGAATGTTAAGTCCACCTTGTTAAAGGATTTTATACAATACAAAAAGTAATGAAACTCTGTTAAGAGATTTAAAAAGGACTGTTAGGTCCACCTTGTTAAAGGATTTTTCTGATCCACCTGTTAGAATGAACCAATAAATGATCTTCTTTGGAAACTCTAATTTGCTGGATGAGATCCTTTTGAATATAACTGATCACCTGACTATGATAGATAGGTCTCTGTTGTACTTTTATTCTTCTGCAATCTTCTAATCAATATGCCATATCATATTTGCATATATACTTCTTCTAAATACATTTCTCATACATACTTTGGATAAACAAAATGTCTTATATATATATACATACATACATACATACATACATATATATATATATATATATATATCCTATCCAAAAACAAATAACTTCATAAGTCGTCACACTGGTCACTCGGGCAATACTGATTGAATCAGATCACATTGATCACTCGGGAAATATTTAATGATGAAGTGTTTTGAAAATAATTGACAACATTTCTTCACATAAGGTCTACACCCCCAAATCCACACAAAAAACTTTGAAAAATTAAAACCCTCAGCGCTCCAAAAAATCTTGAAAAAACTCAAGAACGGGCTGCAACATCAAGGATTTGATACCATATTAGAATTCATAGAATTCTATCACCAAGATTGACTGTACGCAAATAACTTGTCGCAAAAGAAAATAATAGAGACACAACTCATAATAATTTAAAAGATGAAATATTCATTTAGAGAGTGAATAATAATTACAAAGAGATCAAATCCCTATAAAGGTGATCAAAACTGAGAAAGGGGAGAAAGCTAGGTTGCATGATAATAATTAATAAAGAATTAATTGTTATATGCCTAAAGTTTAGCTTAAGTGAAATAGAAATAATAAGTGACTTTAATAATTAAATCAAATGATTTAATTAATAAGTGAATTAACCTATTACTCTAACATCTACCACCAACTTCTCAAACTGGTTCAAAACATTTAGCTATTAGGCACAAATGATCTTCTGTCAACTGAAACAATGTCTTATGGTACTCCAATATTTTTGTAATCATAGTATCAATAAAATATCCTATTCAAGATAAACATATCATGACCATAACACTTGGATCCATACTGATTTTATAGAATAATTAAATCATTCACTATCTGTCACTATTTGTTCTTATGTCTGCCCTGTTGCTCTTCAATTAATCATAAAATTTTCTATGCTTGTTCCCAACATATGTGATCATACATAATGAATCTAGAGATATCCTTGAGTCTCGAACGATGAGGACACACTCTAATTCCTATTGCAACACACAATTCATTTGTACTCATACTTAACAACACGTCAAGAACATTGTCAACAAATACAACAAGAAGTTGACATCAATGTCAATAGAATAATTGATCTTCCTATCATCAAACCTATACCAATCAACACTCAACAATATCTACATCAGTTATGCAAAAATTATGGACTCTTGTAATTCTTTTTCTTAGATAACTTTGTGTGCATGGGAAATGTAAAGAAATTCAAGGATAGAGGTGTACTCATGTGTTTTTCCCAGGTGGTCAAGAAGGTTGTATTGACTGGTTGGTTGTGACTTTGGGGTGAGTCCTTGCAAGGTAAGTTTGGTTTGTTAGTCATCACTGCACATTGAGGATCTTGATATTTGATATTAAAGGTGGCCACATGAATATCTTAGAGACAATTAATTGTCTAATTATGAGGGGTCCCGGTAAAATTCACATTATTCTTAGGATTGGAATTGGAGCTACAGGATTTCCCTTTTCCATAATAAAAGTAATAAAGTCTTGAAAATTGTGTGATCAGTATTGAAGGAAGTTGTTAGAGGTTCCAATTCAATTATGCCTTGATCAATTAAATCTTGGATAGCATGTTTTACATAGAAACATGTGGTTGTCTTATGCCCACTAGAATAGTGATATTCACAATATTCATCATTTCTCCATAACCCAGGTTTGACCGGAGGTTCTTCTTTTAATTCAGGTAAGTGAATCAATTTTAATTGCAACATTTGTTTCAAGACCGATTCAATTGGTTTTCTCAATGGTGTGAATTTCCTAGGCAATGCGTATCTGAATTTGGAGGTCTATGTTGGGTATTCTACTGAATCATATTGGTTTCCAAATTTGATTGGTGAGGTTGATAGGTATATTGAATATTTGACACCATGGGTGCTCAAAAACTTATCTTAGCATATTTCTAATGGTTCTCACATCAACCACTCCATCATTGTTGACATTCTTATTTCACAACCAAAATTCATTCTTTTCATTTGACCCAATTGTGTTATTGTTGTTTTCGTTATACACCTTTGTTACACCTTTTTGTATTAGAGCCCTCTTAATGTTTGTCCCGTATTTGATGAGTTTATCGATAGTGATAAGAATTTTGATTTTAAACTCATACATTAATTTTTGTATAAGATTCTTGATGAATAAATTGATTTTTTGTTCCTCATAGATGTCAAAAGGACATTGGCTAACAAGATTTCAGAATGATTGTAGGAATACAATGAAAGGTTCACCTATTTTCTATTTGGGAGTACATAAATCTATCATGGTGAGATCATTGGTGACATTGAAGGTGAAATGTGTGATGAATTTCCTAGCTAATTGTTTGCAAGATCTAATGTTTTTGTGTAAGAAGGCATACTATTCAAGTGCTTATCTAACAAGACTCCTAGAGAAGAGTCACATGAGATACATGTCCTCACACTTAATTTCTATGCATGATGTTTAAAATTCCCTAATGTGATCTATTGGGTTTCTATTTCCTCAGTATTTCTAAAACTTGGGTACTTCAAAATTTGGTGGGAATAGAGGCATGCATAAATATTTGGAAAAATGGATTTGGACATAAATATTTCTATGTGTATCCCTCCTTAGTATCTTTAAGTTTCAATGCCTTAACTTGTCTTGTCAATTACTTGACCTGTTGCATTAGCTCTTCCAAAGATGACAGTTTTGTGGGCCCACCATTCATGTTTGGGTCATTACTTTGTCAATAAGATACACCTCCAAATGGATTTCAATCATGGTGGTTTGAGACACATGTCGTAGGTGAAATTGTAGGTGATGAATTTTTAGATTGATTGCAACGATATTGATTTGGGCAGGGGAATTGATATTGTGGTCTAGGATGAGTTTTTTGCCCAATTTATGAATATTCTTGATATGTAGGAAAATGTGTCATCAAAGGATGGTATTTTTGATGGTGTGATTTGTGTTGGACATTGGTTGAGAAAATGATTAAAATTTTGGTCCCTATTTTTGGTGGGACTTTTTCTTGATAAGGCACATATTGCTGACATTTCAATTGGTGTGATTGGGTAAAAGGATGTTGTCATGTCATTTGGTGTAATTTTCCAACATAAGGAAATACCAATTGTTATTGGGATTGATATTGATGTCCTACATGATGATGTGTTGTGGGTTGCAATGGGGGACCTTGAGTGGTGTTTGATTGGTATCCTTTCATTTTGTTGTCTGGAATTTGATTGTCTCAAGGATGATGACATGTAACTGATTGAATGTTTGACAATGTTATGTTGAAGATGATGCAAGACATTAAATCAGTTAATGGTTTGTATTGTCATTGATGTCAACTTGATATCATCTATATGGTCATATACATAATAGCAAAGACTTCAGAGAATCAATGGAATAAAGGTTATGCTTTCAGCAATGCATAAATTTCAAGTATTCACTAAGTGACAGACTACACCGGCGGAGTGCACACCATTGGTAAAGATAGAGATAAAGTCACAGTGATGCCCAATGAGAAAAAGACAGTGTTGCCCAATGAAGTAGAATCAAAGGACACCTAACAAGATAAAAATAGTGTTTCCCAATGAGAAAGATCCAATGATGCCCGATGGACAGAGATCCCAAAGCTAACTGAAGTTGCACCGACGAAACTGGTAGTTGTCAACGGTGATGAACTGCAGAATTGACCGACAGAATAGAGAGATCAAAAAATGACAAAATATCTAGCTGGCAGAGCTAAAGGATAGAATTAACTATTTGTTTTATTTGTTTTATTCAAACCATAGTTAAGCAATTGATTTGTACAGCTGGCAAGAAGATAACTATGAGATAAATCAGGAGTTAAAGCCATAAATCAATTTGGATGGATTGTTTTTCATGCCAAGAATCAAGAATCAAGAACCTAGAATTAAGGGATATCATGTCTATTTAAGAGAAAAGCATAATTCATTCCTACAAGTAATCAGATACATGGGGGAGTGAACTAATAGAAGATGCTGAAGAGAAACTGATGAAGGATAAACTTCATGCAGTCCT
Organism: Thuja plicata; assembly: GCA_018584345.1. NCBI lineage: Eukaryota > Viridiplantae > Streptophyta > Pinopsida > Cupressales > Cupressaceae > Thuja > Thuja plicata. The sequence goes on along the minus strand of MU223728.1, from coordinate 1,709,299 downwards.
GATCAATCAAGCTAAGGGAGAGCTAAAGAATTCTGCAGACATCGACGAACAGAAAAGCATATAATCACAGAGAAGAAAGAGTTAAGTACAAAGGAATTGAATTGATACATTGATCAGAAAGATATTGTAAGTAAATAGATCTAAAAATCTGCAATTTAGTTGCATTAGAAAAGAGGTCATTTTGTTTCACTTTAACCATTGAAGCATAAAGTCTCTTAACAGAGCAAGACTTAAATAGTCTTTTGTAATTGAGGTATATCCTAACAGATTACCAGAAGGTTGAATCATGATAGTAGCATTGGTCTTACCTAAAGCCTATTGGTAGTCTAAGAAGGCTGATTCAAGGATGGTAGTAAGATTAGCATAAAGCCTATTGACAGTCAAGAGACTGATTCAAGGATGGTAGCATAGATGCCAGATACTTAGTGACAACCTATGTATAAAAAATCCTCTAACAAGGTTGCACTTAATAGTGTGTTTGTAACCTTTAATAGGGTTGGCTCCTAACAGGGCTCACTTCAGAAGAGTGAAAATTTGGGGTTCTGGTCCCAGTGGTTTTTCCCTTAACAGGGTTTCCACGTTAAAATCCTTGTGTTATATGTGTATGGTTCATTACTTTATTGTTTTACATTCTACATATGCATTTATGGATTGATTGGTATACTTTGC
>MU223728.1:1675373-1704758 GCA_018584345.1 Thuja plicata | reverse complement strand
ACCCTAGGGAATCACATATAACTGCTGTGAAAAGAATTCTAAGATATCTAAAGAATACTGAGGAATTTGGCTTATGGTATAGAAGAGAAGGAAAATTTGAACTAAAAGTGTTTACCGACACTGATTGAGCTTGAAATCTTGATGACCGGAAGAGCACAACTGGAGGAGCATTCTTTATGGGTGACAAACTTGTCACATGGATTAGCAAGAAGCAAGGATGCATTTCTCAGTGTACTATAGAAGCAGAATATGTTGCTACTACTGCAAACTGCTCGAATATTGCATGGATCAAATAGTTGCTGGAAGGTATGCATATGAAGATCAAAGAACTAGTAGTTATTTATTGTGACAACACCAATGCAATAAATATTTCCAAGAATCCATTCATGCATGCAAAGATTAAACACATTGCCATCAAGTATCATTACTTAAGAGAACAAGTTCAATAAAAAGAGGTAATACTTGAATATGTGCAATCAAACAAATAATTCATTGATATCTTCACCAAGCCACTGCCCAAGGATACATTTGAGTACCTGAGAAAAAGACTAGGGGTCAAACGCATGTCTATCAGTTAGTAACAGGACTGAAGGCTGCATCAACCATATATTATCAGAATATCATTCATGATCGATGCAAGTAGAATCTGAACTTCAAAGCTACATCTATATACAAAAAGGTATATATCAGAATCGAGCACCATAGCAAACTGTTATATTGATGATGGATAAGGGAAATTCAAGGAATATATTATGGATAGAAGACATTGTTTGACAAAATGTCAGATATTTGTGAAAATATTTTTTTGGCATTAATGTCAAAGGGAGAGAATGTATTCATATTATCATCAGACACTATTCATTATTAGATTACTTAAAATAGGGAGAGATCATATCCATAGGGAGAGAATTTTCGTATCAATGTTGCAAAAAAAAGAGAAAGACATCAAAGAAGCAGAACAATCAAAGAGAAAAATTGACACCAACAAAGGTCACAACACATCAGAAGAAGAAACAGAAAAGCTACAAGAATCAAATCTAAGTTTACACAGAGCTTACCAGCGGTCAGACATTTTATCGGTTATCAAAACAAACTATTTGGTAATTTGATGAATCTCAACAATTGTATTAGCAATAGTATAGTATGATAATATAGCATGTTGCCATTAATGTCAAAGGGAGAGATTGATGATATGTAACTGATTGAATGTTTGAAAATGTTAAGTTGAAGATGATGTAAGACATTAAATCAGTTAATGGTTAGTATTGTCATTGATATCAACTTGATATCATCTGTATGGTCATATACATAATACCAAAGACTTCAGAGAACCAATGGAATAAAGGTTATGCTTTCAGCAATGCATACAATTCAAGTATTCACTAAGTGATAGACTACATTGGTGGAGTGCACACCATCGGTAAAGACAGAGATAAAGTCATAGTGATGCTTTACGAGCAAAAGATAGTGTTTCCTGATGAAGTAGAATCATAGGATGCCCGACGAGCTAAAAATAGTGTTGCCCAACGAGCAAGATCCAATGATGCCTGACAGACGGAGATCCCAAAGCTAATTGAAGTTGCACCGATGGAACTGGAAGTTGTCACTAGCGATGAACTACAGAATTGACCGACAGAACAGAGAGATCAGAAAATGACAAAATATCTAGCTGGCAGAGCTAAAGGATAGACTTAACTGGTTGTTTTATTTGTTTTATTCAAACCGCAGTTAAGAAATTGATTTGTACAGTTGGCAAGAAGATAACTACAAGATAAATCAGGAGTTAAAACCATAAATCAATTTGGCTGGATTGTTTTTCATGCCAAGAATCAAGAATCAAGAACCTAGAATTAAGGGATATCATGTCTATTTAAGAGACAAGCATAATTCATTCCCGCAAGCAATCAGATACACGGGGGAGTGAGCTGATAGAAGATGCTAAAGAGAAACTGATGAAGGATAAACTTCATGCAGTCCTGATCAATCAAGCTAAGGGAGAGCTAAAGAATTCTGCAGACACCAACAAACAGAAAAGCATAGCATCACAGAGAAGAAAGAGTTAAGTACAAAGGAATTGAATTGATACATTTATCAGAAAGATATTGTAAGTAAATAGATCTGAAAATCTGCAATTTAGTTGCATTAGAAATAGGTCATTTTATTTCAGTTTAACCATTGAAGCATAAAGTCTCTTAACAGTGCAAGACTTAAACAATCTTTTGTAATTGAGGTATATCCTAAAAAATTTCCAGAAGGTTGAATCATGATAGTAGCATCGGTCTTACCTAAAGCCTATTGATAGTCTAAGAAGAAGGCTGATTCAAGGATGGTAGTAAGATTAGCATAAAGCCTATTGACAATCAAGAGACTGATTCAAGGATGGTAGAGTAGATGCCAGATACTTAGCGACAACCTATATATAAAAAATCCTCTAACAAGGTCGCACTTAACAGTGTGTTTGTAACCTTTAATAGGGTTGGCTCCTAACAGGGCTCACTTCAGAAGAGTGAAAATTTGGGGTACCGGTCCCAGTGGTTTTTCCCTTAACAAGGTTTCCACATTAAAATCCTTGTGTTATATGTGTATGGTTCATTACTTTATTGTTTTACATTCTACATATGCATTTATGGATTGATTGGTATACTCTGCATATTTACTGAGTATCGGTAAACACAGTTTACTGCTTATCGGTTATCAAGGAGAATAAGGATAGACAAGGCAAACTGACAGATAGTTATTTGTTTCAAGTATTTCAAAGGCATACATCTTGTAGGGACTTAATAATTGGAGAAGTATTGATTGGTGGATTAAAGTTTAAATTGGATAAATTTTTGAGGCCATTGATTCACCCCCCCTCTCAGATATTACTAACAAGGGATTCATCACAAGTCACATATCGATGTTTCTTTTTCTCTTGATTTTTTTTGGTATCTTACCTGAATTTAATTGAGGTCCACCAAAGGTCATACTTTCACCACATTTGAAAAGTATACTTTTGGTCCAGCTATACACAATTTGGGAAAATACTAATTTTATGCTTTCAAAGGCGCATTCAAAGTGTATGATGTGCAAAGTGGGAGACTTTGTTTGATATTAGCATTTGAATTTATAGGAATTATAAATGACATACCTTTGGTAAAGAGATTTTGTTGATTTACTTTGGGAACCTTTGATGAATTGGTTTTAGGATCCCAAAAAGTCTCAATTCAAGCTTGAGGACATGTTTTAGCTCCAAATGTCATTGTGTGCGTATTTGTATTGGTATACTTTTGATATGATGATGATGTTAGATTATTGAAGGGATTGAGGATAATTTTTGAGGCCAAATTTTGATGTGTTCCTCTCATGGTCTTTTTCCAATGATGAGGTTCTTGATTTTTTTGTGATCCATTTTTAGTTTGTGCCAGATCCTTTTGTTGACAAAGTTGTGATAGAGTCTCATACCACCTAGATTTAATCTGAGATCTTGATTCTATTTTCTCTTGAACGAAAAGGGAATATATAATAGGGTCACTAAACATCAATGTGTCTCAAATATTTTTTAATATTGGGATGGATCATAGTTTTTTCCATCAAAGGATTGTTTCCTCCTAATAATTATTCCAAGTTTTAAGATGATTGAGATTATCGAAGGTGGGTATGGGAGTGCTTTAGATTCTTAGGATGTGATTCGTGTTGAGTGTTACCTTGACTAGGTTCAACATGTGAGGTAAGATTTTTGTTCCCTTTAGAAAAATTGAATGTAAATATGGTAGGGTATTGTGAAAAATTTCCAAAATCAGGTTCTTGTGGTGCTTTAAATAGATCCATGTGTAACTCTATATATTATTCCCTGTTGACATCAAAATTGAGAGTTGTGTGGGATCAAATTGAAACGGTCTTTAGTAGAAATGATCTATGGATAGTTGTGAGGAATTTATTCATCTCCCAATAGCTTGGGACCTTGTTTCAACCATGGGAATGGGCCTATATTAGATATTGCTAAGGTAAATTCCTATATGATTCTAAAGGGGTGGAAGAAAAATGCAACCTAAAGGAGATAAAATGTACCCTATAGCTCAAAGGTGTTTTGGGTAATGTAAGACAAATGTGACAAATGAGATGGAATGAAAATCTAAAGGTGGTATAAAAATGAAGGAAAAGGAAAATGTGATAAGGATAGTGTTATTAAAATATAGATGAAAAGACCTAAATGAAAATGTAGGGGTATGGACCAAATTATGGATGACTAAGAGGTATGATAGGTGCAAAAAAGATAATGACAAAATTGTAACAAGGAAAAGTTATAAATAAAACCTAAGGTCACAAACTAAGACAAGTGAAAATGAATGAGAAAATATAGTATTAAGGAAATTACCAAAGGGGTACTATGGAAGACTAGACCCTAAGATGAAGGATGCAAATGAGGCAACCTAAGGAACACCCATGTATGGAGGGTTGAAACAAAGTTGCAAGGTTTTGAGTTTCCTATGTTTGCAAGGTTAAAAATTTGGACAATGTTTTAACCATGGTTTGAAAAATGTGTTTGGATAAAAATTTTAAGGTTTGGACAAGTGATGTTTGATTAGGAAGATGTTTCGAACATACACACAAAATAAACTCATCAATTGGGAAATTGAAGACAAGCACAAACTAAGGTTTAGGATAGGACAATGTTTGTTGAATACCCTTGTGATAAAGCACCACTTTCTATTGGATGGATAGAAGATTTGAGGCACTAGATCCCCCTTACATGGCACACACTTCTTGAGCATGCCAAGCTCTGAATTTCTTATGACCTAAAGATCTCAAAAAATTTCTATCTCAAATTGAAGAGTACACGAGGGATATCTTTTGTATGCACATATCACAGTCCTTGTGTCAACAAGCAGAATGATTTTGGAAGCTAAAATAATAGGTTTCTAGTAAGGGAATCCATTTAGGTGGCTACACTTGTCATAGATTAGTTCTATTAAGGAGGCCTCCCAGCCTACAGAAGTTACATTCTATAGGTTTTAATGGACCACACAAGTATTGAGGGAGATCTTCATCTCCATATATAAATCAACTGTTGATCTTGACATTAATTACAAACACATTTCGTATATATAAGTTTAGGTGGGGCTTGTCTTTATCCTATTACCACTTGGGTCATCCCTTGGGGTGAGTAACTTTTTTCCCACCAAGGAAAGCCCACTAAAAGATAGAGAAAAATCTCTTGCACCCAAGATTTGCGAAGGTAAGTGGGGAGGATATGTCTGTTCTATCTTAGGTTCTATCCTCAACAAAAGAATATTAAAGCACCAAACACTTGATAAAATTTAAGCACCAAATAAAATGTTTTCTATAATAAATACACAATTGATTTCAAAATCAAGTCTTTGACTAATGTCCTACATCAAATGTCATTGTAACATAAGAAAGAAATGGTGAACTCTCAAGTGGACGAGGTTCACTAGATGAGTCAGCAAATTTAAAGTATTTTTTGGGCAATGTTTAGATATCCTATGTTATATTAGGAATACATCCAAAGGATTCAATCTCAAACCCAAATCAGATTATAAAGCTTCAAATGAGATGAAATAATCCTAATGCTATATCTAGACTTAAAAAAGGAGTTTGACGATGAATTCATTTATTGTTAAGATGTGTATGATATGTAAATTGATATGCAAGATTATGAAAGCAATGAAATCTATGATAATTGAGATGATTAATAACTAAATATGATATAAGAATTTATGTGTATAAGGAAATGATAGATGAAAGGAATAAGAAGGAACTCACCTTGAAATCTAGGAGAGGAGGAACAAACTTCAAATCTAGAAATGACTGTCAGAAAATTGTTAGAACCAGAAATCATTCTGGATCTAGAACTCTGAGACCTATATTTTCTGACTGTGAAATTTGAAAACCCAAAGGAAAATGCTAAACCAAGTCAGCCTTGTCCAATAAATTTTACCTTGTCCTAGAGGCACAAAAGTGGGCATAATCTATAGTAGACCAGCCATAGATCATGCAACTTTGAAATTATGGACCTGAAACTTGTTCCTTCACACAAGAAAAAAGGGAAATAGATTGATGGAAAGGGGATTTCCTTGGTCAATTGCCTATATAGGAATCAACCTTGAAATGAAATAAGTAAATTTCATAAACAAGATAAATGTCCAATTTATGTTGCATGGAAAACTCTCATGGATGGATGTAGAAATCAGTCAACTCCACAAGGATGCTTGTATGCTTGGAAGATGTTGTAGAATCAAGGATGCCTTAAAAAATACAATTGATATACAATTTTAAATCCTAGATCTTCAATGAATGTATTCTTGAAATCATGGATGGAGAAGAGGAATGTATCTTCTTTCTTTCTTGAGAATTCCTCTGCTAAGCCATCATGGGAGAGAAACTTGTATCAAGATAAGAAGATTGCCTTTGTATGAATGGAAGAAGACTTGGAGAGATGAAGATATTCAATGGATGCTTGCCTTCAAATCTTGAATCCACCACTTCAATTGCACAACTTGAATTCTTGGTTTCTCTTGATCAATTCATAGCTTTGCCAAAGATTGCTTATAGATAGTAATTGCATAATAATAGTGGATGCCAAAATGAGAGGAGAGACCCCCTTTTATACTCATTTTAGGATTCAAAATTGCCAGGATGACCAAAATGAGATTGGGGAATAAAAAAACCCCACACTGGACCTAAAGCCCTCTTAAGAAAAACCCCCAAGAATAAGGTCGACTTGGGTTGGCCTAGTACTGGAGGGGTTAATTCCAAAGTGATTCTAGGGACTCAAACAGTGTGAAAAAATCTTGGGGAAATAACATGAAAGATGCAGGAAATCATGCATAAAGACCTTCAGATCTAGGAATCACTAAAATGGAGTCTAGTAGGTCCTAAAAGACATCCCATTAATGGGTGATAAATTTTAGGATGGTACATTTATCCCCCACTTTAGGAGGAGTATGAGAAATGCTCATGCTCACAGTAAAGTAGATCAAATGCATAAGATAGTCTCATTAAAGTTAAGGAGATAAAGAAAAATCAAGCCCACAAGTTAATTAAGTCCTCAAGAAAACCAAAATCAAAATAAGAGAGGAATTTCTAGAGAGAGAGAGAGAGAGAGAGAGATCAATAGCCCAATAAAAGTCCATCTTATTGTAAACCACACAAGGAAAGTGCTGCAAAAGATGGAAGTGAGTAGTCTAGCAAGTTGTATTATGATAGTCTAATCCATTGACAAGGATGAGTCCTTAAAGGAAATTACATCCAATAATGGATCTATCATGAGAAGTCCTAAGGAGAGGCATGCTTACTTAGGGATCAAAGAAGGGTGTGCAGTCATTCTAGGTACCAAATGTGTGCGGTTAGTCTAAGGAACAAATGTGTGTAGTTAGTCTAAGGACCAAGTGTGTGTAGTTGGGATCAGTCTAAGGATCCACTAAAAAATATAATCAAATCAGTGTGTGTGTAAAATGTGAGTGAAGTGTATGCCCCCATGTTAACGCTATTGAAAATGTCTTAATGGGAGAAATTGATTTAATGAAGCATACATTCACCCACAAGAAACATTTCCACTATGAAATGCCCCAAAGAAAGGAAAAATCAAGGGAAATGAGCACACAAAAAAAGAGAGCACAAAAGGGATCTACATACTCTAGGGTCACTAGGTCATATGATAACTCATGTATCTCAAAATTATGTCAAAATGAACTATCAACATCCACCAAAGGAAGTAGAAATACAAGCACAATGGAAGAAAAACACATAAGTGTTACAAATAAGATTACATTTGGATCGACATCAAAGAGACCAAAAATAATAGATAGCTACCATTTTGCATCATCCCAAGTAGACAACACAAAGGTACATTTATGAATAATAGCACATGCATGACATAACATGTAACAACATATAGAAGAAGAGAGATACAAATAGAAGAATGTGTATGAAAATATGATTCCTTTATCCCCTTACACCATTAGAGAAACAAGGGTCATTTAAATAAATCTAAACAAAACATGAAACAAGAAACACATCACGGGGGAAGCACATCACGAAAAAAAAGAAAAAAAAAAAGAAAAGAAAAGATCCACCATACAAGAGGATCTAGTCAAGTGTATCGTATACCCCCCATCTCGGTCCATAGTGTTTATGGAAGGTGGGAAAATTGCAAGAGGAGAAAAATAAAGCACGGTAGATGGAACAATAACCAGTTCCAAACAGGGACCCTATTGTGAAGAGAGGTCATTGTGTTCGTTACTAGGAGTGATAGATAATTGTTGTTATAGAAAAGATGGTAAATTATGATCAATATCAATAGTCTCATACATGTCATCAGAATCAATGGCATGAATATCATTGTTAGCATCAATAACATCATCATCAAGAGTATCTTCTTCATCTAGATTAATTGTAATAGAATGGAAGAAATGAATAGCATTTTCATGTTTGATCTTTGTAACTTTGTTTAAATTCACTTCCTCCTTTGGCTCAGGCATGGGTTGGTCAAAGGGAAGCAATGTATGAGAAGGTGTATGAGGTGAAGCAATGTTTTTAGAAGCATGTTGATAGGATCTAGCAATACGCTTGCGATGAAGATCAAGAGAATGAGGGTTACACTTGGTCTTGCTATAAATTTGAGGTGGGATAGGATAAATCAACATTGGGTCCTTTTCTTTAACCGAAGAACTACACTAGGTTGAGATATTGTTTGAGAAGTATGCATATAATAAATAAGAAGAGGTGGTATAGGTGGTGTAGGAAGAATTCCACATCTAGAGAATAGAAATGGAACATCCTTAGGTTTGGTAAGTTCACAAATATTTTGAAAATTGTAGGATTGATATGATCTAAAGAGATGGTTAGGATGGGTTTGAGTGGGTTGAGGTATAGAAGGCCAAAATAAATCAAGGTCAACCAAGTCACGAGGCATAAAAAGATGATAAATTATATGGTTGATAGTCATGATTTCTCCATTAAGAGAAAATTTAACATATTTATGAATAGGAGAAGCCATGATATGCATGGAGGTTAGCCAAGGAAGACCAAGTTTAACTTGAAATTGATCATAAGTTGGAATCACAGTGAATGTAGCATCTAAATTATTACCAAATTCAATAGGGAAAGTAATGTATCCATGTGAAGGATAAAGGAAACCATTGAAAGTTTGAATCTTCACATCAGATGTATCATAAAAGTCTTTTTGAGGGTTTTTACTAAAAATATGTTCTTTAGTTATCACATTTACCATGCAAGTGGGATCAAAAAAGGGCACCATGGGTAGGAGGGTTATTAAGCTTTGTGAAAATATAGAGAGGACCATTAGGTGATTTTATTGTCTCATTAGGATCAAAGGTAATGCAAGGCTGAGATAGAGGTTTAGGTTTGACTTTCTCAAATTAGTTAACGACATGATTGGCTTTATTAACTTTGTCATCATAGTCAATGCATTGGGAAGAAGAAGGTTTATCAATGGTATTATTTGAGTGAGATGGAAAAAGGATTAGTGTAAATTTAAGTTTTGGTTAGGAGGTGCCAAATTTTTTTTTCCTTGATCATTTCCACTATCAAAAGATATAGCTTTAAAATCAATAAGATCTCGGATAATAGTTTTCAAGAGAAAATACTTTTCAGTATCATGTCCAGGTTAACGATACTATTGGAAAAAATATTTGGGATCAAGTCTTTGGATTAAGGTTTGGAGGCATCAATTGGTTTGATAGGAGGAAGTGTTAATACATTAGCATTTATTAAACTTCAACATCACATTATGCAAAGATTCAGAAAGATGAGTATAATTATGAGTAGGTTTAAAAATAGATGACAAAGGAACCACACCTTTGGATGTTCTTGACACCTATTCATCAACATTTTTGGATGAATTATGGATTTTTATTTAGTTGTTTCATTTCTAAAATTTGTTGAAATTGGATGCAACACCACTCTTATCAATGGTAACAGGAGCCATTGGAGTGGTTCTCTCAAACTGAATCACTTATAGTTGATAATGATGAAGCACTACACACAATTGTGGAAATGAAGAGAATTCAAATAAAAGTATCTTATCTCTAATGATACTTTGCAAATTAGTAATAAAAATACATTGCACATCAATATCAGGCACAATATAAGAAATATAGGTATACAAATGCTTGAATCTACCAATGAAATCACTAAATTTTTATTTAACACCTTGTTTATAATGCATCAAATCAGTTAGAGAGATTTTAGGACCAATGTTCCTTTGAAATTGTTCAATGAAAGTATTGTCAATTTTGTGGAAGGAATCGATTGAATAAGGAGGCAAGGAACAATACCATTGTACAACTTTGTCTTGAAAGGTTCTAGTAAAAAACTTTTCCATGAACCTATGGTCATGAGAGAAATAACTACACAAGGTTTGGAAAGTTTTAACATGAGTCACATGATCACCCTTACCATTATAAGTATGAAGATGAGGAATCTCCATATATTGTGGGATAAAAACATGGATAATATTCATAGACAAGGGACTAGTTATGTCAAAAGTAGGAATTTTGAACTTAGATTGATTCATTGAAGCAATTTTTTGTTGCAAGGAGGACACATTTTGAGCCAAGATATTAATAGTAAAATCAGTAGAAATAATGGTATGAGCAACATGATAAATGTTAGGAACGTTGCTGGAAATTGAAGGAATGGTTAAATATGAAAAAGGGACACTATGGTAAGTGGGAATAGATGATGACAATGAAACACATGGAACACTTGAGTTGATAGAAGGATAAATAGGATTAGGGAGACTCAAATGTGGAGGATTAGAAGTTTGAATTGAAGTTATAATGATTGGTGGAGCATAAGTGGATACACTAGGAATGTAAGTAGAGATATGCAAAGAGGTCTCAACACTTGTAGTAGGTGGTATAAAACCTTAAATTATAGAGCACAATCCTTACATTTTTTGATATTGTTATCAATGAGATGTGAAATTATACACAAGAGGTAAACACCATGGTCATTTTTGTGAATAATTTTCCTTAAGCCTTCTACAATGATAAGATCCTAGGGATTAGAGTTGACTTGATTTAACCATTGTTCAATCTTTTCAAAGTATTTGGAAAGTTTTTGGACTTGGATAGGAGGAATATTAAAGCTTCATCTTCCTCATGATAATAATGAGAAAATTTATTCACCATGATAGGATTTGTCATTAAGATTCATGTTGGTCTCATTAAGATTCCTAGGAAAGAAGGAGGATTCAGGATCAAAGGAACCCATGAGTCTACAAATTATTGTAACTAGAATGCTATAGTTTGGAATCAAAGTGATGAATCACATACACAAGGGAATGAAACAAAATAGGAATGCAATGAAATCTGAAAGAAATATGCAAAAGGAACAAGCACATTAACTATCAAATTTAGACTAGATATGAGAACATACAATATAACAAATATATAAATGCAATATGATGTAAATTCATAAAAAATAGATATAAATGAAAATAGGGAGAATATAAAACCAAAATAAAAATGGAGATGCACTAAGTCAGGTTCACCAAAATGTAACATAAGAAATGGTGAGCCACAAGTGGGTTAGGGTTCACTAGATGGCTCACCAAATCTAAAGTATTTTGTGGGGAATGTTTAGATATCCTATATTACACTAGGAATACCTCCAAAGTACTCAATATAAAACCCAAATGAGATTAGAAAATTCTAAATGAGATAAAGGGATGCTAATGCTAGATCTAGACTTGAAAATAGAGTTTGAAGATAAATTCCTTTATTGTTAAGACATGTATGATATGTAAATTGATATGCAAGATTATGAAAGGAATGAAATCTATGATAAATGAGATGATTAATAACTAAATTTGATATCATATATTATGTATAAAAGGAAATTAAAGATGAAATGAAGAATAATGAACTCACCTTGAAATCTAGGAGAGGATGAACAAACTTTAAATCTAGAAATGGCTGTCAGATCTGGAAACCATTTTTGATTTGGAACTCTGAGACCTATATTTTCTAACTATGACATTCATAGATCTAAAGGACAGTGCCAAACCAATTCAACCTTTTCCAAGAAATTTGACCTTGTCTTGGAGGAAATAAAGTGGGTGGAATTTGTAGCAGACCAGTCACATATCCTGCAACTTTGAAATTCTAGACCTGAAACCTAAAAAACTAGTTCTTGCACACAAGAAAAAAGGGAAATAGGTTGATGGAAAGGGGATTTCCTTGGTCAAGCACCTATATAGGAATCAAATCCAAAAGGATTATTGTATACTTGGAATATGTTGTAGAATAAAGGATGACTTGACAATGCTATAGTTCTACTCTTTCCATTTCCTTGATCTTCAATGAATGTATTCTTGAAATCATGGATGGAGAAGAGGAATGTATCTTCTTGCTTACTTTATAATTCCTCTACTAGGTTTCCATGGGAGAGAAACTTGCATCAAGGATAAAATATTTTGTTTCTATGAATGGAATACTACTTGGAGAGATGAAGATCTTTAATGGATGCTTACCTTCAAATCTTGAATCCACCAATTCAATTGCACAACTTGAATTCTTGGTTTCTCTTGATAAATTGATAGCTTGAAAAATATTGCATATATATTGTGATTGCATAATACTAGTGGATTCAAAAATGAGAGGAGATACCCCCTTTTATACTCATTTTGGGATTCAAAATTGCCAGGATGACCAAACTGAGACCGAGGAATAAAACACCCCTGCCCCATTTAAGAACAACCCCCAAGGACAAGGCATACTTGGCTCGGCATCATCTAGGACAAGGCTGACTTAGGTTAACCTATTCTTGGAGGGATTAATTCCAAAGTGATTCCAGGACTCGAGTAGTGTACAAAGTCTTGGGGACGAAACATGAAAGATGTGGGAAATCAAGCATAAAGGTCTTTGGATCTAGGAATCACTAAAATGGGGTCTAGTAGATCGTAAAAGACATCCAATTAATGGGTGCTAAATTTTTAAGATGGTAACTGTTTGATGATATCATTTTTGGGTACTGATCATGCTGTTGATATTCATGTTTTGTCACTGATGTCAACATATATTTCTATGGAGAGAACATACTGGTTACTTGACTGGCAGAAGTGTACAAACACTGTACAAATGTTTTAGAATGATCAAAGTTGGTTATATGAAGAAGGATGTGTTTTGACCTTATTCCTAAGGTCTCTTGGATTTATGTTACATATTGAGGATGTTACAGTTGTTTTGGTGAAGACCGGTTTCTGCAATGTAACTGTGATGCTTGATAGAGCAGGTCTCTGTGTTTTGGGTATATCTTACTGGCGAAGATATTTCAAATGAAGTGAGCTTACTGGAGGAATTTAGACATATTTTGGAATATTAGGTTATGTTTGATTGGTGTGAGCATTCTGGTGATGTCATTTGTGGTGTGTATTCTGGAGGAGACCTATTTGGTGGTCGAATTCAGACATGTAGAATACAATATGAAATTGTGAGCATGGATTGCATATCTGGGAACATAAATGATGGATTGTAAATGATGTTTAGTTGTTATAGGTACTATGTGTATCTTAAAAAGGGGCTATATAATTATTTGTATATTGGAAATCCTTAATTGGCCAACCTAATCAATTATTTATGTATTAGGAAAGCTTAATTGGACAACCTAATGAATTATTATAAAAAGGTATATATGAGTGATCTTTTATTTTGGAAATATGTGGTAGTGGAAGAGATTGAAAAGGAAGAGAAGTGAAAATATGTGAGGCTTTTTTGGCTATTGGATGTAGAGAAAATTTTGTGATAAGAATACTTCATTAGAACTAACCAAGCAAAGACAGTTGCTATCAGACAGTTCACTAGATGGTATATTTTCTATATACACTTATTCAGATTGTGAATCCTTGAGGGTGGATTTAAAATTCTTTGGGAAATGTGCCTGGGAAATGAGCCTACTACTTTTATTGACTTCTAATAGGGTCTATCTCCTAACAAGGACTGCGTACTGTAATGTTGTAATAATCTCCTAATAGGGCTAAATCATTTAACAATGATACTATAATCTCAATACATTATTTGTGGGCACTAATTCCCACCAAGGTTTTACCTTTAGCAAGGTTTCCTCAACAACAAGTATTGTGTTATTGTGTTGGAATTAACTATGTTATCATTTGCATTGCAGTTTTGGTTTATAAATTTTAAAGTTTAATAATCTATATCACAACTGATTCACCCCCCTCTCACTTGTCTCGTGGATTATTATTCCTAACAATTGGTATTAGAGCTACTAGTCCTTAGAGAGAAATATTAACAACTTGAGGTGATCCTGAAGATGTCTTACTACATGAAGGATAGCCTGAAATTTGATCCTGAAAAACTTTGACAGTTGGAAGAACAAGATGAGAAGACATTTTCTATATTTAGGACTTGACTAGTAGATGATCACAAAGAATGGTGAGAAGATAGTGATTGAGGATGAACTAGAGAAGGCTACTGAAGATGAAAATAAGTTATTTTCATGTAATATGGTTTCAAGGGAATCATTGATCAACACACTTTCTGAAGGTCAATTCAAAAAAGTAAAAGACTTGGATTCTGCACATGAGACCTGGACAAGATTGGAAGCACTATATGTAGGAGACAAAATTACAAAATAGGAAAAGCTACAAAATTGGAAGAAAAATATGGAATCATGGAAGATGAGAGAAGATGAGAACATTAGGTCATATGGATAGAGAATTAATGAAGTGGTTATTGGCATTAGAAACTTTGGAGGTACTTACAGTGAGGAAGAAGTAATTGAAAAGATATTAAGATCTTTGACATCTATTTATAGAACCAAAGTACAAGATATAGAGAAGATTATACCTTTGACACCGAACTTCACTAGAGAGATGTTGATTGGAAAGCTAACTACTTTTGAGGCCACAAAATTGGGAGATAATTTATCTAAAGTTGAGTCAACATTCAAGGCAACCGTGCATAAGAACAAAAATACCTTATCAAGAATTGCGAGCACCAGAAATTGTGACCTAAGAGAAGAGATTTGAGACTATGTTGAGGAATGGGAATAGATACAAGAGGAACAAAGAAAGATAGATGAAGTGGTAGCATTGATCACTAGAAGAGAGCAGAGAGGTAAGGGTAAATTTGAAGGCAAATTACCTTTGAAATGTTTTTCATGTAACAAGATTGTTCATTTTACATCTAGATGTCCTACAATTTTTCCTAAGCACAAACCTAAGTTTTAAAAAATCAAATTATCCTAAAGACAAGGAATGTTATTATGCTATTGAGGGTATTTATGATGATGATGGTGACTATGATGAAATTAGATTTATTGATATAAAGGATGATGAGCCTATACATGAGGAAAAATACTTAGTATTTTGTGTTGAAAAGAATTCTGAATGGGTTATAGACAGTGGTTGTTCACATCATATGACTGGAGACAAAAACAAATTTGTGAGTTTGAAAAGATATAATGGTGGTGTTGTTAGATTTGGTGATAATACTCCTAAACTTATCATTGGAGTAGGATCTATTTCTATGGATGGAAAGACTAATACTGACAATGTATTACTTGTTGATGGACTTAAGTATAATCTGTTGAGTATTGGACAGTTAGTGGACATAGGTTATCAGTTGAAATTCATTAATGGGAAATAATCTATTAGAAGTAAATTAGGAGATTTGATTGCATCTAGTACTAAATCTAGAGGTAATGTATTTGAATTGAATACATCTAAAGCTACTTGTTTTATTACGAAGGTTGATGATAGTTGGCTATGGCATAGAAGATTTTGTCATGTTAACTTTGATAAAATTATGAAGGAAAGTATGAATAATGCTGTGAGAGATCTACCTAAGATTGTAAAGGAATCTAACACTATGTGTAGAGAGTGTGTTATGGGGAAGCAGACCAGAAGTAGTTTTAAAAGAAAATCTTATTTAGAAAAAGGGAAGTTGGATATGGTGCATACAGATCTATGTGGTCCTACAAGAACAAGATCATATTATGGTGAAAGATACTTTATACTTTTTGTTGATGACTTTTCTAGAATGACATGGGTTACATATTTGAGAGAGAAATCTAAAGCATTTGAAAAATTCAAGTTATTTAAAGAAAAAGTTGAGAATGAATCTGGTTTAAAGATAAAATGTTTGAGATCAGACAAAGGTGGAGAGTTTACATCAGATTTATTTAATACCTACTATGAAGAATAAGGAATATATAGATAGACATCAGCTCCTAGATTTCCATAACATAATGGGATAGCAGAGCAAAGAAACATAACTATATTAGATACTACAAGGACTATGTTGCTGGAAGGAAATGTGTCACATGTTCATTGGAGAGAAGCAGTTGGCACTGCTATGTACACCTTGAACATAATTTAGATCAGAGAAGGAACAATCAAGACTCATAAATAATGGTTTTATCATACACCTACTGTAAAATATTTTAGAATATTTGGAAGTAAATATTATATCAAAAGAGATGATGAGATAGGGAAGTTTGATGCTAGAAGTGATTAAGGAATTTTTCTTGGTTATTCTACTAAGAGTAAAGCATATAAATGTTTCAATCTAAGATTGAGGAAGTTGATTGAAAGCGCCAATGTGAGGATAGATGAAAATTTTTAGATTCAGGAAAGAATGTATGGCTGTGGTTAGATTACAGAGATGAAAGAGGTCCCTATTGAACCTAAAGAACCTTTGATGATTGAAATTGAAGATGAAGTGATTGAAGTTACTGAGACTCCAAAGACTCTGAGGTATGTTAAGAAGAACCATCCTGAAGATCAAATTATTAGTGATGAAAATAAAGGTATGATGACAAGAGCTAGAGTTAGAGATGAATTTTTTTTGATTTCTCAAGTTGAGCTAAAGACTACTAATGAAGCATGTAGAGATGAATCTTGGACTAAATCTATGGAAGAAGAACTTGAATAGATAAAGAAAAAAAATACTTGGGAACTGGTTCCAAGACCTAAGAACAAAAATGTGATAGGTACAAAATGGGTTTTTAGAAATAAGATGGATGAGGAAGGAACAATGATAAGAAACAAGGCTAGAATAGTATGTAAAGGCTACTCACAATAAGAAGGCATAGACTATGAAGAAACATTTTCTCGTGTTGCTAGATTGGAAGCTGTGAGATTATTTCTTGCTTATGCTTCACATAAAGACTTTAAAGTATATTAGATGGATGTGAAATCATCATTCTTGAATGGTGCTCTGGAAGAAGAAGTCTACATTGAGAAACCGGATGGATTTCCTTTGACAGAGGATGGGGACATGGTTTGTAAGTTGAAGAAAGAACTGCATGGATTGAAACAAGCACCTAGAGAATGGTATACAATAATGGACAAGTATCTACTTTGTCTTGGTTTTAGAAAAGGTAATGCAGATAGTAATTTATATTTAAGAACTGATGAAGATGAAATCTTAATCATAGAAGTTTTTTTTGATGATATCATTTTTGGAGGCAATGATAAGATGAGTAAGAAGTTCTTCAAAGAAATGGAAAATAAATTTGAGATGTCAAAGATTGGTGAAATGAATTTTTTTCTTGGTTTGCAAATTAATTAGAGTAAGAATGACATTTTTATATCTCACACCAAGTATCTTAAGGAAATGTTGAAAAAGTTTGGAATGGAAGATTGTAAACCTATTGGAACACCTATGGTGACTAGACATAAACAAACTTGTAATGATGAGACTCAAAGTGTAGTTCAGACAAAGTATAAATTTATGATTGGTGGTCTACAATATCTAACTCACACTAGACCAAATATTACCAATGAAGTTGGTGTTGCGGAAAGGTATCAAGAAGATCCCAAAGAGACACATCTTGCTGCTATGAAAAGAATTTTCAGATATTTGAAAGGAACAACAGAATATGAATTATGGTATGAAAAATTAGATGATTTTTTTTACAGGCTTATACTAATGCTGATTGGGAAGGAAATGTGGATGACAGAAAGATTATTAGTGGTGGTGCATTTTTCCTTGGGAAAAGGTTGGCTTCTTGGTTGAGCAAGAAGCATAACTGTATTATTCAATCTACTCCTAAATCAGAGTATGTTATTTCTGCAATAAAATGCACACAAGTTGTTTGGATGAAACAAATGCTGAAGGACATTGGAATAATTTTTGAAGAACTAGTGGTTATGTGATAACACTAGCATAGTGAATATGTCAAAGAATCCTATAAAATGCATTCAATGAATAAACACAGTTCTATCGAGTATCATTTCTTGAGGGAGAAGGTAGCAGAGAAAAATATTAAATTGGAACATATAGTAGATATATTTACAAAACCTTTGCCAAAAGATGATTTTGAGTATATTAGAAGCATTCTTGGGGTCATAGCCCCTCCTTGTGATAATTAATTGATGTAGATATGCATTATTCCAGTTGCTTTCAGAGCTATATCATTTTCTGGACTTGATGTATGGATCTACTCCTTAGGGGGAGTGATTGAAGGAACACTAGAGCACATTTGGGTGATCTTACACCTAGCTGTGGGACATGAAAATTTGAAAAATCTATAGATGATTATAGATGAGTTTTGGCACCCTTTTCCATTGTTGCCAAAGGGGGATGAAATCTATGTGAAAATCCCTACTATTTTGGGGAGATTTGTGTTGAGGATATTGAGAAGATTGTATTGAGAGGAGAAAGTATTTTTGAGTTGATAGATTTTCTCATATGTTGCCATCAATTCCAAAGGGGGATATTATTAAATGATATAAGTTTTGGGTATTGATCATGCTGTTGATATTCATGTTTTGTCACTGATGTCAACACATGTTTTTATGGAGAGAATATACTGGTTACTTGACTGGAAGAAGTGTACGAACACTGTATAGATATTTTAGAATGATAAAAGTTGGTTATATGAAGAAGGATGTGTTTTGACCTTATTCCTAAGGTATCTTAGCTTTATGTTACATATTGAGGATGTTACAGTTGTTTTTGTGAAGACTGGTTTCTAGACTATAACTGTGATGCTTGACAGAGCAGGTCTCTATGTTTTAGGTATATCTTACTGGAAAATATATTTTAGATGAAGAAAGCTTACTGGAGGATTATAGACATATTGTGGAATATTGGGTTGTGTTTTATTGGCATGAGCATTCTGGTGACATCAGCTGTGGTGTATTCTAGAGGAGACCTATTTGGTGGCTAACTTTAGACATGTAGCATGTATTATGAATTGTGAGCATGGATTACAGACTTGAGAACATAATTGGTGGATTGTAAATGATGTTTACTTGTTATAGGTACTAGGTGTATTGTAGCAAGGGGTTATATAATTATTTTTATATTGGAAAGCCTTAATTGGCTGACCTAATCAATTGTTTGTATATTAGGAAAGCTTAATTGGCCGACCTAATGAATTATTGTAAAAAGGTATATATGAGTGATATTTTATTTTGGAAAGAATTGGTAGTGGAAGAGATTGAAAAGGAAGAGAAGTGAAAAGCTGCGAGGCTTGTTTGGATGTTGGATGTAGAGAAAAGTTTATGATAAGAATACTTCATTGGAACTGACCAAGCAAAGTCAGTTGCTATCAAACAGTTCACTGGATGGTATATTTTCTATATACACTTGTTCAGATTGTGAATCCTTGAGGGTGGCTTAACCTTCTTTGGGAAGTGTGTCTAGGAAATGAGCCTACTAATTTTCTTGACTCCTAATAGAGTCTCTCTCCTAATAGGGACTGTGTATTGTAATGTTGTAGTAATCTCCTAACAGGGATAAATCTTTTAACAGGGATACTATACTCTTAATGCATTATTTGTGGGTACTAATTCTCACTGGGGTTTTACCTTTAACATGCTTTCCTTGACAACAAGTATTGTGTTATTGTGTTGATATTTACTATGTTATCATTTGCATTGCATTTTTGGTTTATAAAGTTTAAAGTTTAAGGATCTATATCACAATTGATTCACCCCCCCTCTTAGTTGTCTTGTGGACTTTATTTCCTAACAGTAGCTTCATTAGTAGTTTCAAATAATGCCTTCAACAATTGATTAGTACCTGCACATGCCCACAAAAATAAAAAGTAGATCCCTTAATGAAAGAAAATAAAAAACAAAATAAAAATCTAATCTAATTTAATTCTAATTAACAAAAAAGTAATTCTGATCTAATTCACTAAAAAACAATTCTAACCTAATTTACAAAAATTAATGTAAAGTGAAAATTAATATAATTAACAAAATGAGAATCTAATCTTATTAACAACCTAATTAATTAACAATAACTAAACTAACAAAAAAAATGAAAATCTAAGCTAATTAATGAAAATCAGAACTAATCTAAGTTAGCAACTAAAACTAATCAAAGATGAATCTAAATCAAATAACAAAAACTAATCCACATAAAAGACAAAAAAATTCTAATTTTTTTATTAAGGGAAAAAAATGTTTTGGAGGGACCTCAAAACCCTTTACAACATGATTTTAATGGGATATGTAACCACAAACTAAAAAATATAAAGAAAAGAGCTTCATACAAGAGTAGTCCTACCCAAAACAAACCAACAACAACCAAAAAAATAAAAACCAAGAAGAAATTTAGCTGCCCCAACAAGAGGCCAAAGCCTCAAAATACTTTACATAGGATTTTGAAAGGCTCCCTCAACTTTGGAAGGGTTTTAACAAGTCCACATGACCTAAAATATGGGTTTTACATGGATCCCATAGCTAGAAACAAATGTATCATCCAAAAGACAACAAAGGCCCAAACCACCAATATTAAGAGGCACAACCAAGGGGTTTTTAAAGGCTCCCCTAACCTTAGAGATGAAACATTTACTCCCAATAAAACCTTCACCAACCCACTTCACTCCACCTCAATAGAAGCCAACAACATAAAGGAAGGTATACCCAAGAGTAAAAACACCTCTTTAGCTATTTTTCGATCCTAAATTGTAAGCACTCAATAAGTGTATAATTTAAGGACTATTTTGCATCCACCTTTATGTATTTTCCAGGATAGGACCTCATATGACACTTAATGAACACCTAAATTCAAATATGGGTCTGCTCTCCCTTCAAAGATCTTTAAAATTTAGGCTAGCCCTTATTTCTAAGTGTGCCCCTCTATTTTTCCTCCAATCCCCTAATTCATTTCACCCCCTAGACCTTGTATCACCATTTGTGGAATTTTGTTTCTCTCTCAACCTCTGATCTAGCTGTGTCTTGAAATATCACATCCTCTCATTGCCCACATGGTCCTAATTTTGGCCCTAATTGGATAGAACAAAACATTTCAAATTTATTTCCTCTTGACATTTGTGCCCAAAATCAAATTGGGTGCATCTCAATGTTTTAACATAGGATTTTGATTTATAGTCATCCTACTTGAGTTTTAGCTCTCAAAATGTTGTGAGAGGTGTATAAACACCCTATCTCTCATCATTTTGTTATCTATTATAAATTTCAAGCTATTCTTGATCAATTTCAAGAAATCAAACATTCAAGTTATCAAGTGCAAGGAAGTAAATCAAGTTCAAGAGCCATAAAATCTAAGCATCTATCATTCTTATCAAGCATTCCATACATATATCTTCTTTCTGCATTCGATGCTAATAAAAATGAGTTTTATATCAAGGAAGGAGATACACATTCATTAAAGTCTTCTTCTCTACCTCCTTAATCAAACATTATGGAAAATTACAACATCCATTCTAACAGGTTTTATCTTTCATGATTTTATTTTGGGTTTATGTGTTAATTCAAAGCTATTGCATCAACACACTTGATCACATTCAAAGTAGCATATTTATTGCCAAGGTATGATATAATTTATTTATTAGATCTAGCCTCTATAACAAGAGTGGTTGTTGATGCACCAAAATATCAACCTATTAATGCTCGATACAACCACTAGACTTATAGAATCTAGAGGATACTGTAAGTCCCTTGTCATGAATCCCAAGGGGAGTGCTGACCATTTTCCCAATAATCTCCCCCTTAGAGTTACTTGAGGGGATTCAAACCTATGGCCAAGATTTGATACCACTTGTTACGAGTGTGGTTTTTTTGCACCAAAAGATCAACCTGCCAATTCCTGATACAACCACTAGACTTATAGAATCCACAGGAGGCTATTAGTCCCTTGTCACAAATCCCGAGGGCAGTGCTAACCATTTTTCCAACAACCTCTACTACATGGCAACACACTTTCCTTTATTTCATTTTATTTTATTTCAAGGTTGATTCCTAAATAGGGGTTTGACTAAGGAAAACCTCTACATCCAACCTTCTTCCCCATTTTTGTATGTGAAAGATTAGGTTACAAATATACTGTTGGAAATATGAGAAGATCGAGACCTGGTAGTCCATCCTTGGAAGTTTGAGGTTAAATACTAGGGATTAAAGTGTTTTAAATTTTTTATTCCTAGGTACAAAATGTTTCAAATGTTCTGTACCCTCTAGATCTATCCTAGATTTGGCTAGAACACAGGTTACAAATTCAGGATATCAGATTTATAGTTATAGGTGTGTGAAGGATCCAGTCTGTAAGAAATTTAGATCTAAAGTGGCATACTTCTTATTCCAATTCTAGGTGCACACAAATCATCTTCAATATCCTTCTACATCTATTTTATAGATCATTCTAGTTTGTTGATTATCTTGATAGACATTTACACCATAGTCTTATCTATCTCCTTCTCAATTTTGAACAACAAAGGAGTAAAACCCCTAAAATGAAGATATTACAATAGCATCCTTCCTAAGTAGTGTTGATAATATTTTTCTTGAGGAGGTTTGGTATTATAATGTATTGTATGAATTGATAAATCTTCCCCTTTGTATTTCTTACCATTTTATATTTTACATTCTGGTGAACCCGACTCTTCTTACATACTTTTGATTTTTGTGTTAGATTCCCTTTGTGTGATCTCATTTGTTTAATTCAATTTGAGTTAAACCTCCTTCATGTGCTCGTGGGTTCACACTTGTACATTTTGGTGAACCCAACTCATAACATTTCCACTTCTTATTTGGTACTTATATTTGATTTGTTTGCATTTTATTTTATGCATTTAGTCATATTTTTGCTTTCATTGATAAAAAAGACAAACAATTTCACATTTTTTCATAGATCTATTTCATTTGTAAATTACATTTTTCATATTTCAAAATAATAAAAATCAAAAAATATTTTATTTGCATGCATTGATTAGTTTCTTTTATGCTTTGTTTCATTGCATTAGATTATTTCATTACAACATGTTTTATTTCACTCTACAAAGATTTACTTCCTTTAATGATCCATTTAGTAGTGAAGACTTTGATATGATGGATGAAGTCCTTGATGACCTCATCTCTACTAAGTCTTCCTCTCAAACCCTTAAACTATATTTTTTCCAAAAGTTGACTAATGTGATGAAAGGATTTAGGGTGTAAAATAATCCTCCTTATGAACCAATCAAAAATTCCTATCCCAAAGTTATTTTCCCTCATGACAACATATTTATGCAACAAGATACTTTTAACACATACCTCAATGATGTCCCTCTTTAGGATGAACCATTGGAGAATTATGTGGATTATGATCTTGATATACACCTCCCCCATAAGAGTGCCTTTGTGCAAGAGGATTATTTTGTGATGGAAGAGGGTGATATTATTGAAAAATACCTTAATATAACTTCCCCTCATATCCATTTCAATCATCTTCCCCTAGAGATGAAGCAATAATGCATGATTTACCCTCCTAAAGTTTTTCATGAAAATACCTTAGAAGCAGAGGATAATATCTTAGATTCTCTCCTTTTTCATAATGTATCTTTTGACAGTAAAGAACCCAATCAAGTCAATACCATTAAAGATGCCATTCAAAACAAACCAGTGATTATTATAAAATGTGCTACACAACTTGATTATCATGCAGTACCATATACATATAAAAAAAATCCTCAAGAGGATAATATCCTTTATGTCCACCCTTCTAAAACATCAACCTTAGCACATAAGGATCCCAATCAAGTCAATTCTATTCATAAGAAAACTCCACCTCCTCCTTCAATTCTTTCTCCAATACAAAACTGTACACCATAAACTCTACAAGATGATGATTGGGGAACTTTAGACTTGACACCAAACTTCTGTAGTAAAATAAAAATCCTATAATTTGAGAAGAAAACACCTTATTATGACACATACATGGATATTGACTAGGCCTCTTTAAATTTGAACCTAGCTCCACCTAAACGAGACCCTTATCTTGATTATGAACATGATATAGGATGTGTTCAACAAAGCATTGAAACCCATGATAATTCTTCATCATATATTTCCAAAAAAACTATAGGTTTCTAAACTTCCTGTCCGTTCAATCAATCTACACATTCTTATCCTAGATTCTCATTGCAACAAGAGAATATTTTGAAAGAGATTTTCAATTTCAACTTAATTACTCTTCCTTTGAAAAAAAACTAAAAAATAGCAAAAACAAACAAGACAATTCTTCAATTTGTATGTATCATCAAGTTCCTAGCCATAAGACTAAGGAATGTTATGATTTGAAGTGTAAAATCCAAGAATCCATTAATTATTGTATGATTCAAATGACATGTAACAATGATTGGCACCTTTTTCATAATCATTATAAATAAAATTTAAGTCCCTATTATGTTTCTCCTTACTATGTGACATTGATAGCCTATACTTTGGGGGATCATTGTCATTTATGGTGCTACAAATTTAGTGAAATCATAATTTGTGAGAAACATAATAATCCTTATTTATTGTCTCTACACTTGGGGGAAAGGGTAATATTTCATTGTCCTATTCTAAGGGCCGATTTTCTCCCTTTCTTAAGTTGTGTCTTTTATAACATGATTTCCTTTCTTGTATAAAATTTTTTTCTTGCGTAAGGATCTTCTCTTTTCTACGAGATTTACATCCCGAGTTCATAACTTGTTCTTTTCTTGAAATTATACGTCTATTATAAATGAATTTCTCACTTAGGGTGCATAATGTACTGTCCTTTACCAAGTATTCCATTTTCTAGTAATGGGGAAGGTGTGTTTATACTTGATCCTCCTTCCATATTTCTCTCTTCCTTTCCAAAATATCTAATAGCTCTTCAAGGATTTTATTATTTTATAATGTGACATCCTTTCTTGCATGGATTTTTATTTTACGTAAGGATCTTCTCCTTTTTAGGAGATTTACATCCATAGTTGCAATTTTATGCTCACTTGAAAGTGCATGTATATTATAAAAGATCCATTACTTATGGTTTATAATGGATGATATTTTCCTTTCCTTCACCCTTGGGGGGAAACATTTCATTTCTAAAATCTCTTTTTCCTTCCTAAGGATTCACTTTCTCTTGGTTATGTGGTATTTGTTTGTCACATGATATCATTTCTTTCATGAAATTTTTTGTTTGCCTAAGGATATTCTCTTTTTCAAGAGATTTACATCTTGAGTTACAAACTTTTTATTTCTTGAAAGCACATGTCTATCCTAAAAAAATACTCTTACTTCAGGGTTTAAAGTGTGTTATCCTTCATCATGAATCCCTTTTTCACCTAGCAATATGGGGCTAAAAGGGTGCATTCTTGTTCTCCTTCCCTATTTTTCTTGAAGAGGTTATCTTTGTTCAAGAACTCTTCTTGAAGCTAGTTTTCTTGTAGCCAAGATCTCTTCCTCTCAAGGGTCTCTTCCCACTTGTGGATATCCTTTCATGATTATCTATTCCTTGGCTAACAAGAATTTTCACTCCTTGATAAGGTTTTGGCATACATTGTTGTTTTTAGGATATATCCTTATTGTTGGAAGTATGTATCCTTTCTCTCTTTTCCTTATAATGCCACCATATCCCTATGTATCCATCATAAGGATGGGGGACTATATACATCCTCCTTTGTATGTTATGCAATTTTTTTTTTTATTGATCGCTAAGGAGATAATGCTTTCCTTAGGAATGGTCATATTTTTGGATCCCTATGGATATAATGCTTTTGTTAGGATTGATCTCATTTATTGATTCTTAAGGAGACAATGATTTCCTTAGGACTGTCCCATTTATTTATCCCTATGGAGACAATGCTTTCTATAGGACTGATCCCATAAGCTTCCGCTGAGCGCAAAAATTTACAATCCGCCGCTAAGTGCAAATATTTTCTAGCCACCCTCATGCTTAGAATTTTCAAGGTAGAATTGAATAGTTGGTAGACCATCAATTATTATTCCCTCTTTCTTTGTATGAGTGGAACCAAAATAACACAACTTTCTAGCCTTTCCTTCTCCTCCTCTTGTTCTCCCATGAATCACCTAGCATATCACAACTTGCTAGACTATTGGATTCATGGTCTCTCTCTTTTTTCTATGCTCTCATTGCTATGCTAGTGGGTTAGATCATCGAGTATTATTTCATCCTTAGTGTATGATCTTTCCCTTTTCATGTGGTCATTTATTCTCTTTCAATAACTTTCTGAGCATGATACTAGTGGTTGAGGTATTTTCATAGAGGTCTCTTCAACTAGTTAAATTTAAATCTTAGTAATATTTAGGATTTTGTTTTGTTTTATTTGTCCTTGTTTATGGATGTATGAGCTAAGATCCTTTTTTTTGGGTCTAGTGATCTTAAACTTAGTGATGTCTTATCTATTTTCATTTTTCCTATAATCATCTCTCTCTCATTTCCTTTACCGTGAGCATGAGGTTGTCTCATACTCCTGCTAAAGTGGGGGCTAAATGTATCACCTTAAATTGTAAGCACTCAATAAGTGTACAATTTAAGGACTATTTTTCACCCACCTTTGTGTATTTTCCATTATAGGACCTCATATGACACTTAATGGACACCTAAATTCAAATATGGGTCATTTCTCTTTTCAGTCTTGTTTAAAATAAGGTTATCCCTTATTTCTAAGTGTGATCCTGTATCTTTCCTCCAATCCCCTAATTCATTTCACCCCTTAGGCCTTGTATCACCAATTTTGACCTTTCGTTCTCTCCCAACCTCGGATATGGTTGTGCCTTGAAATCCCACATCCTCTCATTTACCGTGACCCATGGTCCTAATTTGGGCCATGATTGGGTGGAATGGAACATTTCAAACATTTTATTCCTTGACATTTATGCTCAAATTAAAATTGGGTCCACATCTCAATGTTTTAACTTAGGATTTTGAGTTATAGTTGGTCTAGTTGAGTTTTAAGCCCCAAAATATTGTGAGAGGTATATAAACACCCTACCTCTCCTCATTTTGGTATTGATTATCAATTGCAAGTTATTCATGATCAATTTCAAGCAATCAAGCATTCAATATATCAAGTGCAAGGAAGTAAATCTAGTTCAAGAGCCATCAAGTGCAAGCATCTATCATTATTATCAAGAATTCAAGGTTTTCTTTTCCATAGATATAGATTATTTCCCCATTGGAGGCCAATAAAAAGGTGGTTTCTATCAAGGAAGGAGATGCACATTCATCCACATTAATTCAAGTCTTCTCCTCTCCCTCCTCAATCAAACATTGCGAAAAATTACAACATCCATTTCATAAGGTTTTGTATTTCATGATTTCCTTTTGGGTTTTTGTTTTAAGTCAAAGCTATTGCATCAACATACTTGATCACATTCAAAAAAGTATTTGCATTGACAAGGTATAACTTACTTTATTTATTAGATCTAGCCTCTACTACATGAAAACATGTTTTCCTTTATTTCATTTAATTTAAAGGTTGATTCCTAATTAGGGGTTTTACTAAGGAAAGTCTTTATATCCAACCTTCTTCCCTATTTTTCTGTGCACAGGAATAGGTTATGGAGCTAAAATCAAAAATTTGGGGAGATCGGGACTTGCCAGTGCATCCTTGGAAGTTTGAGGTTAAAATACAGGGAACATAAAATTTCAAACACTATTTCTTGGGACAAAAAATTTCAAACATTTTGTACCCTGCCAATCCAATCCATCCCATATTTGGCCAGAACACATGTTACAACTAAAGGATATTAGATCTAAATTTATAGGTGTTTGCAAGATCTAGTCTCTCAAAAATTGAGATCTAAAGTGGCATAGTTTCTATTCCAATTCTAGGTGCTCATATATCATCTTCAATCTCCTTCTACATATGTTTTATAGATCATTTTAGTTCATTTCTTATCCTGATTAGTCATTTACACCACAGTCTTATCTATCTCCTTCTCAATTTTGAACAACAAAGGAATATAAACCCCTAAAGAGAAGATATTTCATTAGAATCCTTCCTAAGTGGGGTTGATCATATTTATCTTAAGTCATTTTGGTATTCCAATGTATTTTATGAATTGAGCAATCTTCCCCTTTGAATTGCTCACTATTTTATTTTGTACAACTACCCAAAACTCCTCCTCCATAGAAATTATATCCACCTCAAAAGGAAATGTATTCAAAAGAGAAAAAAACCAATAGAGCAAAAGAATCCAAGTGCACCGAAGGGATAAGAGAGGGAAAAAGTACATCAATAGTCATCCTCAAAAGATTCTTGTTTCCAAATTCCAACACAAATCTTGTAGCTAGGATCCTACTGTTGAAGACTATTATTCAATTGTGTATTGTCATTGATGTTACACATGTATTTACACTTATGTAGTGATGTTACGCAAATGTATACATCCAGACCAAGCACAGTTGGTGAATAGAATGAGTTATTTAGTGTTGACCGAGTTCAGTCGGGCATTGACGGAAGTTCAGTGTTGACTGAGTCACTCAGGAATTTAAGTCTTGGTTGGGCATTAAGTGGCAGCCGACTAACAATGATTTATATTATTTAATTAATTGGTTATATGAGGCCAACTAAATTGTGATTTATTATTAGAAGTATATTCAAGACGACTTGATAGGGCTTACCATATAAATAAAAGGTCAAGTTTGGATTGAATGTGTGAAGTTTAAGGTGAAAGAAAGAAGACAAAGCAGAAGTGTGGAATTCTGTGATATGAAGAGTGAAGGTGAAATTAGATAGGATTCTGATTGAGCACTGATCACTCAGAGCTGAAATAGAACATTTGATAAACAAGGATCCAGTTATAATTAGAACAAAGATCTGAATCAACAAAGACAGTTGCTTACACATATAGGTCAATTCATTGTTACTTTCTAACAATTGTAGCAGTGATCTAAAAATCTCTTAATAGAGTAGACTTAAGAGTCTTTTTGTAAATCCTCTCACAAGGTAGCATTTCTATGTTGAAGTGTTGAAGACCTCTAACAAGGCCACTCCTCACATGGGGATTAAATCCTTTAACAAGGTCACACCTAACTGTGTGTTATTGTAACCTTTAACAGGGTTGGCTCCTAACAGGGCTCACTTCAGAAGAGTGAAAAACAATAACTAGTTACATTGGTGGTTTTTCCCATATTGGGTTTCCATGTTAAATCTTGGTGTCAC
>MU223728.1:1650575-1675320 GCA_018584345.1 Thuja plicata | reverse complement strand
CCGAGTTACAGAAGAATATCTTAATTAACTGAGTAACAATGTTAAAGTATTTAAGACATCTAAGGGACAAAGGATTTGTTTTGGAGTAACTAATTCACCCCTCCCCTCTCAGTTACTTATCTCATTTTCAACACCTACCACCCCCTATAAAAGAGAGAGTCGATAGAGAAGAGAATCCCTAGAAGATAGAAGGGAGTGGGAATGCTATGAAGAAAATAACACACCACCTTTAAAGGTTCTCAGAACCTTCAACCATCAAAAAATATACATCTAAGAACCACTCACATGTCACCAACCAAAAAAACATGGTAGAAGGAGACCATTGAATAGAGAAGATGGGAAAAGGGGAAAGCACATCAACAACCACCCTCTTAAAATACTGACACAAAAAACAATCAACAACACTTCAAAAAGGAACCACCATCATCTACACTAGAAAGAAACCATAAGGTAGAAAAAGATAATAAAAGAGAGGGGAAGGGGGAGGACATAAGCACAATTTTGTGCACCCCCTCTTAGATGTATCCACCCTTCAACCACCAATAATGTTGCACCTAACAACCACCAAACCTTAAGAACCCAAAGCATCAAGGATGGATGTACCCATAATAGAGAGAAGAATAAAAAGGGCCCAAAATCATCAACGTAAAACCTCTTAAAAAAATAATTACCCTCCAAATCCACCCACTAAATAAATAGGGAACCAACGACCCAAAAAAATGCTTCCCCAAAAAGTAAAACCCTTTGAACCAACTCCAAAGTGGCAACATAACTCTCTCCCCCAGATGCCTAAAGAAACCAAGCTCTTGGCCAAAGAAGAATCCACACTTCCATAATACTGACTAGACAGAGAGGCTAACCAAATATGAAAAATATCGCCCATGAAGGGGATATACCACTTGAAAAAAGTAGCAAAAACTATAAAGAAAACCAACAAATACTGTTGCCAGATATAAGTATAAAGAGAAACTATTTCCAAATAGGGGAGGCTACCTGAAATAGCATAAAAAGATCCATCTCCCCTTGAGTATCTATAACTACAACCCATAGACAAAAATCTCTCAATCTACGAAGCAACATCAAAACCCAAAGAAGGGGTGGGAAAGAAAAAAGAGCCGCCAATAAAAAATTTCATCTGTAGAAACGAAGAAAGGAAAGGATTATGAATGAAAAAAAGGAAGTAAGGGAAGATGAGCCCAAAAATAATAGACAAGAGCTTCACCCTGAATAAAAGTCCCTCTCCATAGTCTAGTACAAAATGATAAAAATCCATCCCCATAGAGATAAAAACAACAAACAACAAGGGATAGCGACAACCCATAGAAAAACAACATTGAACACCATCTAAAGATATATAGCGAAAACCAAAGACAAACCACTGCTTCTACAAAAATAAACTCAAACCACTATGGTTCTCATAGAAACAACAATAGGGAAGACCTTGGAAGGGTGAAGAGGCTCCAAATCATAAGCTATGCAGGAGAAGACCTAAATGTTACCATAGATGATCCATCCTTCCAC
This sequence comes from Thuja plicata, assembly GCA_018584345.1. Taxonomy (NCBI): domain Eukaryota; kingdom Viridiplantae; phylum Streptophyta; class Pinopsida; order Cupressales; family Cupressaceae; genus Thuja; species Thuja plicata. The sequence goes on along the minus strand of MU223728.1, from coordinate 1,673,799 downwards.
AACAAAAAATATCTTAGACCTAGAAACAAGGCTGCCAAGAGACGTAAAAACCCCTTCTCCATCTGGGTCATCCTCATCTCCTTCACCTGGATCATCCTCCTCTGCATCATCTACCCTTCTTTCAACTCCTTTCCAGATCTCCATTTCAAATCGATATGGAATACCCCACTCATGTCTATGGTTGTGCTCAAAAAATAATTCTATGTTAAAAATAAAACTAATTCTAAATTAAATAACAAAACTAATTTTAAATTAAGAATTAACCTAAAAATAACTCCTAGCCCCTTCAAAATAAATCATATCTCTCTTCAAAACCCTATCAAAATAAGGCCCCTTTGTATCATATGACACATTCAAGGAATCCTACCACAAAAACTCTTGCTGAAAATATTGAGCTATCGACCTCAAAATAATGAAAACACCATAATTAGAGAATTATCCCTCTAATTACTGAAGTCCCTTGCTAGCAAGAAAGATCACCAAATTATGGGATTAGATAAAATAGGAATTCTACGACAATAATCAAGCACTACTAGACTTTTGATATTAGCCACCAATGTCTCCCAACGAAGAGTTTTATGAATTAATGCTTATGGATGACCAGAATTTGTGATATAGGATTATAGATTAACTACACACACGATGAACAAAAAATTGGCTTCTTACAAATTGAACCGTTGGAATTTTGGGGGCCTTGCAGAAATGTGTGTAGTCAAAATTTTCATGTTGAAAGAGTGTCATGGGTGGAAGGTGAAGGGACGTGATGAGTGATCGACGTGGGAAGGATTTTGAGTACTAAATGAAAAATTATTCGATTATAATGGGCTACAATAGAAAGAGGTCAGAGGTGGATGTAGATTTATTAAATTTGTAAAGAATGAAATAGTTGAAAAGATTTTAATGATCATGCATTTCTTCTTGAATTGGGGGTGGGTGGATAGCTTGGAAATCCCTCGTGTAAAAGCCTACAACTAATCCAAACTCTCATAAAACCCCTCCACACAAAAAAGATTAAAAATAGCTCCAATCAAAATTACTGATAAGTGTACTTACGGATGCCCAAAACACAAGAAAAATAAAGGGCTATGAATACCCACAAAAAATTAACCCTCAGACAATTAATCCTTGTACGACATGTGAATTTACATAACAATCCTCTAATACCTATTTGCAAACAATGAAAACATCATGCGCTCATTGAATTTTTAATTTTTTTTGAAAACCCAAATTTTATTTATAGTCAAAAGTTTTGTTTGTTCCAGCCAGAAATAGGGTGTCTAAACCAAAAATCCAATGAATGCCCCCCCTCCCCCCAAAAAAATAGCAAGCCTGCAACTCAACAATTAATCCTTGTATGACTTGTGACTTTTAATTAATAATCTTCTAATACCTATTTGTAAAAAATGAAAACATCATGCATTCATTGCATTTTCTTTTGTTGAAAACCCAAATTTCATATATAGTCAAGCTTTTTTCCCAGCCAAATCAAAAACCACAAAATGAGCACCAATACAAATTCCTTTTTCTTTTCAATACGGGCCCATTTGTTTCATGGAAATTGTGGATGCTGGAATTGCCAATTCTCAAATTGAATCCATTATGGAATTATGCTATTCTCAAAATGAATTCTAGAATATGGGCTTGTCCTGTTTGGTTCACCTGGAAGATGACTGAGAAGATGCAGATTTTGTGTTTGGTTCCACAAAATAGGAATTGGAATTGGAATTTTGTTTTTGCACACATATACATATACACACATATGTGTGTATACACACACACATGTATATATACACATACACACATGTGTGTATATACACACATGTGTGTATATACACACATACATGTGTATATATACACATGTGTGTATATACATATACATGTATATACACACATGTATATATGCACATGTATGCATATATACACATATGTGTATGTATACACACATGTGTGTTTATACACACATGTGTATATATACACACATATACACACACACATACACATGTGTACACACACACATATATATACACACACACATACATGTATATATATAGATGTATACACATATTCACACATGTGTATATATATACACATACACACATGTATGTGTATACACACATATATAAATATATATAAACATTTGTGTATATATATACACATATACACATATATGTATATACACACATGTGTGTATATAGACATGTGTATATATACATGTGTGTATATACAAATGAGTGTATATACATACATATATACTATATATATATGTGTGTGTGTGTGTGTATATATATATACATGTGTGTTGATGAACTATAACTGATTGAATGTTTGAAGATGTTAAGTTGATGATCACCAAAACACAGAAAGTTAATGTAAGACATTAAATCAGTTAATGTATCGTATTGTCATTGATGTCAACTTGATATAATCTTTATGGTCATGTACATACTACTAAAGACTTCAAGGAACCAATGAATCAAAGGCTATGCTATCAGTAATGCATAAAAGTTAAGTATTCACAAAGTGACTGTATACACCAATGGAGTGCACACTGATGGATAGAGAAAACCAACAAGAGAAAAGTCAGTGTTACTCGATGAGAAAAAGTACAACATTCCCGATGAGCAAAGTTACAGTGTTTCCCGACGGATGGATATCTAGAAGAAAACTAAAGTCTCACCAACGTAACAGTCAGTTGTCACCGATGACTAACTAAAGTATTGACCATCAGAACAAAGAGTCCATAAATGACAAAAGGCTTAGCTGTCAAGAGATAAATATAGAATTAACTGGTAATTATCATTGTTTTAATCAATAAGACAAAGCCAGAGATAAGTAAAGGATTTAAAGCTGATATGTCCAGTTGGCAAGAAGATCTATATGAGAGAAAACAAAAGTTTTTCTTTAAATCTAATTGGCGAGAATTGTGGATCACGCCAAGATCAAGAAAGCCAAGAAATGGTGAAATCATGTCTATATAAGAGACAAGCTAATTCAATGTGAATTAGGGGAGTGACAAAAAAATAGATGCTGAAGAGATTCTGAAGGAGAAGAAAGTCTGCATTCAAAACTAATCAATCAAGCTAAGGAAAGAGCTAAATTCTGCAGACACCGACGAATAGTAATACAACATCATAGAGAATTATAGTGTGGATCAAAGGTATCGAATCGATAACATTGATCAGAAAGGTAATGTACTTACAATAGATCTGAAAATCTGCAATTCTAGTTGTATATGTGAACAAATCAATTTACTGTTTCAATTTAACCATTGAAGCATCAAGTCTCTTAATCGAGCAGGACTTAAAAGTATTTTCTAATTGAGATACATCCCGAGGAGTATCAAAAAGTTTGATCATACAAAGTAGCATTGGATATGCACGATACCTTTTAACAGGCCAAGTGAGTGTTTGAACAAGGATGGTAGCATTAGATGCCAGATACTAAGTGACAAACTATTCATTTAAATCCTCTAATAAGGTCACACCTAACAGTGTGTTTGTAACCTTTAACATAGTTGGCTCTTCACTAAGCTCACTTCAGAAGAGTGAAAATTTGGGTTACCGGTCCCAGTGGTTTTTCCCTTAACATGGTTTCCATGTTAAAAATCCATGTGTCAATGTGTTTATGAGTCATTACTTTATTCTTTTGCATTTCCCATAAGTAAATTTGGGTTGATCGGTATACACTAGTTATTTACTGTATTTCGGTAAATAGAAAGATTGCTAATTAGAAAAAGTAAGAATAAGGTTTGAAAGAGTAATCCGAGCAGTAGTTATTTGTTATTAATATTTCAAGGCAATCATCTTGTAGGAGTGAAGATAACTAGAGGTTTATAAATGTGGTAATAAGTTTTTGGGTTGATTTAAAGATTAATTTTTGAGGCCATTGATTCACCCCCCCTCTCAGTTATTCTAACAATTGGTATCAGAGCTTGTGTGCTTAGAAGGAAGGTTTCAAGACCTACGCTAAAGATGACAAGATGAATAGATGAGATGTGCCCAAGTTGAACAAAGACAACTTTTCTTCATGGAAAAGCAAGATAAAAATCCACTTATCAGGTATTGAAAATGATGTTACTCAATACTTAGATATTGAATATGTGTTTCCCACAGGAGCAATCACAGTTGAATAAATGAGAGAGAAGCATGAGCACAACTGCATGATAATAGAGCTTTCTTCCTCACTCTCCGTTGCTGAATTAGAAGATGTCAAAACATGCACAACTACAAAGAAGATGTGGGATAAATTGAAGCTTGTACATGGTGGTGATATAAATGTTCTAAGAGCCAAGGAAGAAAGCCTTAGAGGAAAGTTTGATGATCTCAGAATGAAAGAAGGTGAAAACATCACACAGTACAACACAAGAATCAAAGAGGTAGTCAATGCTATCTGAGGAGTTGGAGGTGTACTAGATGAAGAGACAATGGTAAGTAAAATTCTAAGAACCTTACTGCCTACTTATGCTATTAGAGTATCTACCATACAAGAAATGAGAGCAGTAGTAAATATCAAGATTACTCTAGATAGTTTGATTGGAAGACTGATTTCATTTGAGATGAATAACTTTGATAATAGTGTCTTACCAAACATAGATTCTGCATTCAAATATTCTATGAGAATAAGTAAATCAAGTCATAAACACACTACGAGAAAAGATAGTGAAAGTGAAAGTGAAGAAGAAGATCTTGATGAAATTGAAGCACTTATGGCTAGAAGAATGTAGAGAGGCAAAGGTAAATTACCACTTGTATGTTTTAATTGTAAAGAGATTGGAAACTTTGCTACAAGATGTCCTAACAGAAGAAAAGATGACAGAAGTAACGATAGATCATTTGAAAAGAAGCTTGATAGAGGTGATAACCGAGATTACAGAAGCAACTGATAATTAGAAAGAAGAGATACCCGAGACTACAAGGACAAAGGAAAGAAGGCCAGTTACCTAGCTACATGCAAAGATGAAGATACTGACACTGAATCTGATGAAGACATCAAGATGGTGTTTGTGGCAGTAAAAGATGATTTAGATGAAGATGAAGAAAGGTATGTAGAAACTGCACTCAGATCTAAAGTTAGTAAAAATGATGTTTGGATCATAGATAGTTGCTACACTCACCATATGACTGGTGACAAACAAAATTTTGAGACTTTTGAGTATTATAATGGTGGTACAGTAAGAATGGGTAATGACAGACCTTGTCTAGTTGAAGGTAAAGGAACTATAATGTTGAATAAACTGATAAAATGTGAAAATGCTTATGGGGTGAAAGGATTGAATTATAATCTATTGAGTGTTTCTCAGCTGAATAATTTAGGTCATCGAGTAGCATTTGAAAATAAGAAGGAAAATATATTCAATGAATCAGGAAGGTTGATTGGTACCAGTGAATAGACCAAAGGTAACTTATTCTATCTGAATGATATTGACACCCCTTTCTTAATGGATAGAAACTAAGACATATGGTTGTGGCATAAAAGATTGTGTCATGTAAGTTTTGACAACATGATAAAGATAAGAAAAAAGATAAATGTAAGAGGCTTACCGAGCATTCAAAGGCTGACAATATCATGTGCAAAAATTGTCAAAAAGGTAAGATGAAAAAGTCTTGTTTCAAAAGAAAAACCCATACATCTGATGCTATTCTAGAATTAGTCCATACTGATCTATGTGGACCCATGAGGACAAAGAGTTACTATGGTGATAAATATTTCATTCTCTTTGTTGATGATTAATCTAGAATGATGACAGTTATATTTCTAAAAGATAAATCAGAAGCATTCAAGATGTTTAAATGGTACAAAGCAATGGTAGAAAAACAAATTGGTAAGGAATTAAAATTCTTAAGATCAGATAGAGGAGGGGAATTTATTTCAAATGAATTCACTAACTTTTGCAATGAGCATGGAATCAAAAGACAGGTCTCTACACCGAGAACACCACAAAAAAATGGAATTTCTCAAAGAAGGAATAGATCCATTGTTGATTGTGCAAGGACACTGATGATAGAGAAAGACATCACCCAAATCTTCTAGAGGGAAGCTGTTAGTGCTGCTATTTACACATTGAACATAGCATAATTGAAGAAATACACCAAAAAGACACCCTATGAGCTATGGTATGGTTACACACCCAATGTAAGTTACTTCAAGATCTTTGGTAGTCAATGTTATATCTTAAAAGATGGTAGAAATGGAAATCTTGGCTCCAAAAGTGATGAATGTATCTTTCTAGGGTATTCCACCAAGAGCAAGGCTTATAAATGTCTCAATAAAGCCTCTAACAAAATTGTTGAAAGTGCAAATGTAAAGATAGATGAATTTTCAAAAAAGAATGAAAAGGAAAGCACAAAAGAACCAAAGGAATACAACATGTTTGTTTACAATGAAGAACCTAGCACTCTACCCGAACAATAATGTATAGCTCCCGAGCAAGAGAATATTGCACCCGAGCATTAGGCTGCAAATACCAAAAATTAGGATATTTCTCAAGATGATGTACCAAGTGATGGATATCAGAATGAAGGACAAAATGATGATCAAGATGATAGAAAAAGAATTAAACCTGTAATTTCTAGGTATGTTAGAAGGAACCATCCACAAAACCAGATCATTGGAGATAAGAAGGTTGGTATGAGAACCAAAAGTAAGTCTCTAAACACAAGATGTCTAATGTGTGATTTTGAGCCAAAATCTGTCAATGCTGCACTTGATAATGAAGAATGGATTAGTGCTATGAATGAAGAAATTGAGAAGATTGAGAAAAACAAGACATGGACACTTGTACCAAGACCAGATGACAAGAATTTCATTGGTACCAAATGGATATTTAGAAATAAGCTAAATGAGAATGGAGAAGTCACCAAAAACAAAGCAAGACTAGTGTGTAAGGGGTATGCACAAGAAGAAGGGATTGACTATGGAGAAACCTTTTCACCTATTTCTAGGTTAGAAGGAGTGAGAATATTTCTTTCTTATGCTACATCTAAAGGATTCAAGGTATACCCGATGGATGTCAAGTCTGCATTCCTAAATGAAATACTTGAGGAAGAGGTATACATTGAGCAACCAGAAGGGTTTGTTGATCTAGACAAGAGGAACATGGTATGTAGACTACAAAAATCCTTCTATGGATTGAAACAAGCACCAAGATCTTGGTATGAAAGAATTCATTCCTATCTCATAAGTATTGGATTTGTAAGCACTAGTGAAAACAATAATCTTTATTTGAAGGAAGATACTGATGCTAACATTTTGATTGCTAAAATATTTGTTGATGACATCATATTTGGAGGAAATGATATGCTATGAAAATCATTTGAAAATGAAATGAGCAATATGTCTATGTTTGGAGAGATCAAGTTCTTTCTTGGTCTATAGATCATGCAACAAGATGAAGGCATTTTCATTACACAATCCAAATACATCAAGGAAGTGCTAAAAATATTCAAAATGGAAGATTCCAAGCCAATTGGAACACCGATGAAAACTGGATGTAAGCTGAACAAAGGAGGACAAGTCACCTGAGGTAAATCAAACTTTGTATAGATCAATGATTGGAAAACTTATGTATGTTGTACATACTAGACTAGATATTGCACATGCAGTAGGAATTGTTGCAATATTTTTTTCTAACCCTAGGGAATCACATATAACTGCTATGAAAATAATCCTAAGATATCTGAAGAATGACAATGACTATGGATTATGGTATATAAGAGAAGGAAAATTTGAACTTCAGGTCTATACTGATGCTGATTGGGATGGAAACATTGATGACCAAAAGAGCACAACTAGAGGAGCATTATTTATGGGTGATAGACTTGTCACATGGATCAACAAGAAGCAAGGATGCATCTCTTAGTCTATTGCAGAAGCAAAGTATGTTGCTGCTGCTGCAAAATGCTCAAATATTGCATGGATCAAACTATTACTGGAAGGTATGAATATGAAAACTCTTGAACCAGTAATTATCTATTGTGATAATACCAGTGCAATTAACATTTTCAAGAATCTAGTCATGCATGCTAAGAAAAAGCATATTGCTATCAAGTATCATTATTTGAGAGAACAAGTTCAAAAAAAAGGAGGTGATACTTGAGTATGTGCAATCAAAGGAACAATTAGCTGATATCTTCACCAAGCCACTGCCCAAGGATACATTTGAGTACTTGAGAAAGAGACTAGGGGTCAGACCCTTGTCTACTCATCAGTAAGATGACTAGAAGTTGCATCAGCCTACATATTATCAGAATATCATTCATGTTGATGCAAGTAAAAAGGGGGACTTCAAAGATACATATGTACACAGCCAGGTATTTATCTGCACCAAGCACTAGAGTTGTTACATTACTGATGGATTGGGAAATTCAAGGAATATATTAAATGGATAGAAAGGATTGTTTGGCATTACTGTCAAATATTTGTTTGGCATCATTGTCAAAGGGAGAGATTATATTCACTATCACATTATCCAAAGGGAGAGATGTAACCAGAAAGGGAGAGTACATATAAAGGGAGAGATTGCTGACAAGAGAGAAAAGAGACATCAAAAGAAAATAATAGTTAAAGGGAGAGAGTTTGACACAAGAAGAGAACACATCACATCAAAAGAAGAAAGATTCTACATCTATCTAATGAATGGATTGGAGACAGAAAGAGAGATGCAAGAATAAAATCTAAGCTATGATCTTACCAAGGACCAGATATTTGTATTAGTTATAGTACATAAGATTGGTAGTTTGATGAACTTTAAATGTTATATTCATATTGTATTAGTGATAATATAGTGCGTTTCCATCAATGCCAAAGGGAGAGATTGATGAACTATAACTGATTGAATGTTTGAAGATGTTAAGTTGATGATCACCAAAAAATAGAAAATTAATGCAAGACATTAAATCAGTTAATGTATTGTATTGTCATTGATGTCAACTTGATATAATTGTATGGTCATGTACATACTGCTAAACACTTCAAAGAACCAATGAATCAAAGGCTATACTATTAGTAATGCATAAAAGTTAAGTATTCACAAAGTGACTGTATACACCGACAGAGTGCACATCGATGGATAGAGTAAACCAACAAGAGCAAAGTCACAGTGTTACCCGATGAGCAAAAACACAACATTCCCAATGAGAAAATTTACAGTGTTTCCCGACGGACGGAGATCCCAAAGATAACTAAAGTCTCACTAATGGAACAGTCAGTGTTGACCGATGACTAATTGTAGTATTGACTGACAAAACAAAGAGTTTAGAAAAGATAAAAGGCTTAGCTATCAAGAGCTAAATATAGACTTAACTGGTAATTATCATTGTTTTAATTGACAAGATAAAGCTAGAGATAAGTAAAGGATTTAAAGTTGATTTGTCCAGTTGGCAAGAAGATCTCTATGAGAGAAAATAAGAGTTTTTTTTAAAATCTAATTGGTGAGAATTGTGGATCACGCCAAGATCAAGAAAGCCAAGAAATAGTGAAATCATGTCTATATAAGAGACAAGCTAATTCAATGTGAATTAGGGGAGTGAAAAGAGAATATATGCTGAGGAGATTCTGAAGGAGAATAAAGTCTTCATTCAAACCTAATCAATCAAGCTAAGGAAAGAGATAAATTTTGCAGACGCTGATGAACAGTGATACAACATCACAGAGTAGAATAGTGTAGAGAAAAGGTATTGAATTGATAACAATGATCAGAAAGGTAATGTACTTACAATACATCTAAAAATCTGCAATTCTAGTTGTGTATGTGACTAGATCAATTTAACCATTGAAGCATCAAGTCTCTTAACCGAGCAGGACTTAAAAGTCTTTTCTAATTGAGATACATCCCAAGGATTATCAAAAAGTTTGATCATACAAAGTAGCATTGGATATGCCCGATACCTATTGACAAGCCAAGTGAGTGTTTGATCAAGGATGGTAGCATTAGATGCCAGATACTAAGTGACAAACTATTCATTTAAATCCTCTAACAAGGTCACACCTAACAGTGTGTTTGTAACCTTTAACAGGGTTGGCTCTTCACCGAGATCACTTCAAAAGAGTGAAAATTTGGGTTACCGATCCCAATGGTTTTTCCCTTAATAGGGTTTCCATGTTAAAAATCCATGTGTCAATGTGTTTATGAGTCATTAATTTATTGTTTTGCATTTCACATAAGTAAATCTAGATTGATTAGTATACACTAGTTATTTACTGTACTTCGATAAATAGAAAGACTACTAATCGGTAAAAGTAAGAATAAGGTTTGAAAGAGTAATTCGAATAGTAGTTATTTGTTATTAATATTTCAAGGAAATCATCTTGTAGAAGTGAAGATAACTAGAGGTTTATAAATGTGGCAATAAGTTTTTGGGTTGATTTAAAGATTAATTTTTGAGGCCACTGATTTACCCCCCTTCTCAGTTATTCTAATAGTGTGTATATGCACTCATATGTATATATATACACATGTATATATACACATGTGTATATATACACACATGTATATATATACACACACATCCTTATAGCAATATAATATATATTATTGACAAAAAAATGAGAATGCATTTTCCTTCCCAAAATAATACTCTTAATTCCAATTCCACTTTTCAATTCCAATTCCAGGTCTGAAGGGGGATCTGTGGAATGCTCAAAATGACCCAAAATTAGAATTCACACAACCCTATTCCAATATTTAATTTTGGAACCAAATAGGGAATTGAACATTTTGGGAATTTAGAAATGCCAATTCCTGGTCAATTCCGCGAAACAAATGGGCCATACATGATTGGATTCAAACATAGATAAAATTATAGGTATAATGGGAAGAAGCTAGAAAAATGATTCCACTAAAGCATATAAATAAGACAACAGTAAAGATCCTTCACATCTTCCTTCACATCGAGTTCACCAGCTATAGATTAGGGAAAATCGTAAATATTCAAATATGAAAAGCTCAACCACAAAAAAACAATAAAAAACATATTCAAACTATCCCTAATCATTCAATGAAGCAATTAAATAAATTTTCATAAAATGAAAACATAATCATGCAAACTCTTTGTTGTGCTCCATTTTTCTTCTTTCTCCAATTTGGATGCGGCTTCTAATGACAAGTGCACTAATATATTTGAAAATCAAGTATAAACAAAATAATAGGATGAGGATACTCGAATTGTGGTTAGCCCAAAAAAGGATTAAGAAAGCCCATTAAATAAAAATCTCCTTCAAAAATTGAACATACACATTAAAGAAATGAAGAGACAAGAGGGAAAAGAAGAGCCAACAAACAATAATAAAAGCTAGATAACAAAACTAATTTGTGATTTTTTCTCCAAAAATCCCAAAAGACATTTAAATAAAATCATATTTAAATGTGAAATAAAATGAGAAAAACAAGAGTCATTTGAATATTAAAATATTCAAATGTAAACTAAAAGGCAGAAATGCATTGATAAATGAAATTTATTTATGTCTAAGGGGACATTAGGACATAGGAAAATTAATTAACAGATTAATTCCCTAGGAACAAATATTAGGATATTAATTAAATAATTATTGAAATGATTTAATTAAACACACGAAAAAATAACAAAAATATGACCGATGACCAAAGATAAGCGATAGGATAAAAGATAAATCAAAATCATCCAAAATGACTTTAAATGGCTCAAAATTGGCCAAAAATGGCCAAAATTGACCAATAGCATAAAAGACGACTAAAAGGGGACCTAGGGGCGATGATCATTTTTAGGAATCCAGAGAAAGAAATAGTAATGAGGTGACAAATAGAACACACATGCCAATAGAAATAAAATATGATATCCTTGAAAGAGAAGGTGGCTCTATGAGTAAAAGAAAAGAAGAATAAACATAGGAGAGGAGTTACAAGAATATGATGGGAATGTTGATATGAACTTAGAATAAGAATACGGTGAGGAAAGAGAAAAAAATGGATCTTGAGGAATAACTCCACCTTTTCCTAGAGGCTTAGAAAGAAGAATTAGAAACTAGAACTCAAACTTCAAGAGGACAATAAATCCAAAATAGAGTTACTATGAAGCCCCTAAAGATCTGAAAATGTAATCATTGATATAAAATTGCAAATTGAAGAAGGAAAACATATTGAAGAAGAGATGGAATATCAATTGGAATTAAAGGAATAATATTGTGGAAGGTTAGAAACTAAGATTGTTTCTTTCAGAAAGGAACTAGATAAGGCATCTTTTAAGTTGAATAGAAGTCACAAATTTGACAAGAGTATTAAAATCTTAAGAGATATCATCAATGGGCAGAGGTTACCATCCATAAAGGTTGGAATTGACTATAAAGGAAATCAAATGGAAAAATAAGAAGACTCAAAAGGGGAAAATATGAAAACCCAAAAAATACCTATCAAAAGTGATAGAAGCAAGAAGAAGCAAGACGATGTCCCCCAAAAATCAATCAATCCTACAAAACATATCAAGGAAAAATTCAAAAATTCCTTTCCTCTAAGGAAAGTACATATGTACAAGTTTCAACATTATTTCTATGGTCATTTTGGTCATAGAGAAAGGGATTGTAGAACACATGAGATATGGTTATGGTTGGAACAAAAATAGAAGAACCTATAGATTGTCAAGTGCGAACTAACAATACATAAGATCTTATACATGATTATAGCACATTTGTTCCTTTGGTGGATTATATTGTTGTATGTTATAAATGTGACAATTATGGACATATAACACAATATTCTAGAAGTGGTTCTGTGAAACCACATTGAAAAAATATGAAGAAAATTACCATGGAAAAATAGAAGAAGAAAATTATAGTTGTATTGAGAATGAAAAAGGGAAAAATAATAAGAAGAATGAAGAAAATCTACTAGTTCAAACTACACTTTCACAAATTTGATAAGCTGGAATTCAGGGGGAGCTAATAATTACAATATCTTTTATAGCTCCATGGAGAAGACAGTTAAAATATATATCAGCTGATGCATATTCTATATAAGGATATTTGACATATCACTGCCATTTATTTCAAAAAAGGAGGGAGAATTCATGGAAAAGGGAAAATAATGGCATTGATGTCAAAATGATGAACTTCTTCATTTAATGATTATCTTTCTACCCTTTTTGTTGATTGTTGTTCTGGTCCTTGTTTCTTTTTGGTGGGAGCGATTGTATGCTTCCTTTAGTGTGCTTGGTGTTATTTCATAGTTGTTTCTTGGTGCTTCTAAAGTTTTATCTTTCGGTCTATTGTTGTAAAAGGTTTCAGGTCCTTTCAAAACCTGTTTTTACTTAATCAAAACCATGGATGGAGATGAACAAAGAATGATGTAATAGCTAAACAAGTTTCTAACTTGTTAAATTCTAGGAGATGTTCCAAATTATTTGTCACAACTATAGATGAAGCATTCAATCCAAGAAATTTAGAAAAAATATGATGGTGAAACAAAAAAAGGTGGGCATTTGAGCAATGGGGAACATTAGCATTTAGACAATATTCAATTGGGGGAGAAGTATATTCATATTATAAAAGATGTAAGTATCAACTAATAAGAATATTAATATATGTTTCCCAAGATCTATTTGTGGATATGAGTTTAATAGACATCCATTTTCCATCAATTTCAAAGGTTTAATGATATAGAAAGGAGGAGAGTTAGAGAAAGAGAGCACTATGTTTCCACTAATGAAAAAGGGGAGATTGTTCAAATATTGTCATTGATATCAAAAGTGAAGTTTAATTCTTCATTAATGTTTAAGGAATTTGTTGATATGTTATCATTGATGTCAAGGTAAATAGACAGGATTATTGGATGTTATCATTGATCAAAGAAGAAGAAACTTGTTGAAGTTGCATTGGCCAAAGGCTACTATTTGATCCTTCCATGATAACTCTTATATGAATGAAGTGACAATGATTCAAAGGATTGAAAAAGTTTACAAAATGGGTCAATGTATTTGACTCAGAAACTACATAGTTGAATCCTAATAGCACTATTACAAGGTTTGAAATAGTTTACAAAAATAAGCCTTAATGTTTATGAAAATACAACAATTTACGTTCATGTATAAAAAGTCAACTATGAAGATAAATTAAATCAAGAACTCCTCTATGGGAAATGTGGGAAATCACAATGAAGTTTAAATTAAAGATTAAAACTTTTTTGTTGGGGCAGAATTAGAATTATATTGTTGGCTAATTTTATGAAGAAATGGTAGCGATCATACTCATTAGTGTCTTACAGGTTAAATTAATAATTAAAATGGAAAATTTGAATCCTTTGCTAAGATATGCTCCAAAATAATGTTACGAAAATGTATATATATTTTACAAAGAGTTTCCTCCTTGGTAATAGGTCAGGTTCTATGAGTAGAGTCACGTCCATTAGTCGATGCTATTCAAGGAGATATGAGTAGAGGTTGTGGAATGCGAGTTAGAAAATATGTGAGGAAAAATAGACATATCATTTTGATGACATAATTTTTTCCATTAGTATGCAAAGAGAAATAGTTGTTTGAACCGCCGATTATACTTACACTGAAAGACATATTTAAGTTCAAAATGAAAGTGCTAAGTATAGAGAAACCCGACGACACAAGTTTTACAGTGTAAAACAAAAGTGAAACCCGAAAATAATACAGAGGAACCTGACAAGAAGGTTACACTATAAACCAATAGAGAAGGAAAGAGAGGAACCTGACAGAGCAAGGGATCCTGATAGACAATTCACAGAAGGAACACTGAAAGACTTTAATAGCAACTTGAGCATCAGACACCGAAAGTCAGTTATATCTCGAGAAAAATGGATCTAACTTCCATGTCAGATAAAATAGTTATGTTTTATATTTAGAGTTTAGATTTGATTTAAAATCATTTCTTGAGGTACAAGAAAGATAATTATAATTGTTTTAATCAGTCTAATTGATTAAAAACATGCTAACTAGGAGATCAAGATTAATTTGTAAACCTTCAATCATAGAGTTATCTTTGTAATACGTGAACTAAATTAGGTCAATATATTATATAAATAGATGTGTAATCATTCATTTCAACATGTATGTGAGGATGATTGTATCCAAGGAGCACATCTATGGATCATAATGAAAGTTTCAAGCAAGAACAAGAAAATATGAATTTGGTTATCAAGAACCAATAATTAAGGCTACCGAGCAACATAGGTATTAATCAATCACATTAGGTGATACTTTGTACATGTGATTTTAATGGATCTATAATAAAAAATTGAAGATTGCATACACTCAAGTCAATGAGTATTTTTGTCTACATTCTAACAAGTCTAGCAAATAGAAGAAATCCTTTCAAGAAAGGTGGATTTAACAATCCTTTGTAAATTGCTTAAACGAGTGCACACTAAATAGTGTTGCTAAAGATCTTAATAGAGTAGACCTTAACCAGTCTCCACATAATACTCCTAACAGGGTAGATCATTAGAAGTGATCAAATTGTAAGCCTTAACCGACCCCTTCCAATCTGCAGATAGTGAAGTTTTTGTGGGTGCCATCCCCACCATAGTTTTTACCTTCTAACAGGGGCTTTCTGCATTACCATAGCTTTTGTTATGTGTCATTACATTTCATGAATGCTTCTATGAATTTTTACATGTTTATTAAGTCTATGAATTGATATAACTTACACAAAGATAGGATAGAACATATGGTTGGTAATACAATGGATTACTAAATGGATAAAGGTTAAAAGAGATAAAAGTTTTAGAGGTACTGATTCACCCCTCCCCTCTCAATACATACTTCCCATTATTTCCAACAATTGGTATTAGAGCTAGATCTATTATTTGGAAAATTTTGAAGACTCAAGAGAAAAGATCATACAATGGAGAAGTACAAGCTTGACAAGAGTATTGAAAATCAGAAGCTAGAAATTCAGATCTTTTATGAGTAGTATAAAGAAGATAGAATCAAGATGAGACAGTTTCTAGATGAGAGAAATATTATGGCATCTCGCTGTAATGAAATAAACTATCAAGAAGAAGAGATACCTTATCTATTTGAGTCTTTAGGATCTACAACAAGAAAAGCATCAGACACATCAGGAGAAAGCATCACAAGCTTAAATGAAATCAATCAACATCTGGATGGACTAGTGAAATATCTGCAAATCAGTCAAGAGACATAGATGGTAAGAATGATTGATGTCATGAACAATGCTAGACAAGCCGAGCAAGAAAGAACACTAACTATTGATGACAGAAGGAAGATTACTGAAAAGATACAAGAGAAAGAGTTAGAAATACAAATACTTATAGAACATCATCATGAGATCACAAATCAGATTATTCTTATGAGTCAAGAGGAAAATAGAATGAATACAAAACTCATTGAAAGGATAGAAGCTATCGGTGAGCTAAGAGAAGAAAATGAAAAGATGAAACATGAAGTTAGAATTCAGAAACAACATAATTAAATGATCAAGAGAGCTAAAGAAAGCACCAAAAGGATGGATGATTTTCTGGATGGACAAAGAAGAGGAAACAACAATACCAGACTAGGCTATACTGAGAACGGAGAATCACCAAACCAAGCTAATCCAAAGAATGTCTATGTAAATCCAAGACCAAGAAAGCAGTCATGCAATCAGTGTGGAAGGCCAGGCCACACATCAAATGTTTGTAGGAGAAAAATAAAAGGTATTCCTAAATCCACACCTTCATTCATAGGAGTTTGTTATAAATGTAACAACAAAGGACATAAAGCATATGAATGTAAATCTGAGGTGAAACAACCAAAGAAGGAAACCTACATGGGAAAATACTGTCCTACTTGCAAAATGCATGGACACACATCTCTTGAATGCTGGAAGAAGAAAAAGAAAGCATGGAAGCCTAAATATCAAGAAAATTCTTATCAACCTAAAAGAGTCGGTAACTCATATGTTTGGGATTACAATACATGGGAAAACTGCACAGCATGTGGAAGATTTGGACACAAAGCTGCAAACTGCAGAAGACAATGGATGAGAAAGTCTAGGATCTGGACTAAACCTGGAATGGCATGTC
Organism: Thuja plicata; assembly: GCA_018584345.1. Taxonomy (NCBI): domain Eukaryota; kingdom Viridiplantae; phylum Streptophyta; class Pinopsida; order Cupressales; family Cupressaceae; genus Thuja; species Thuja plicata. The sequence continues at coordinate 1,656,782 of MU223728.1, read as the reverse complement.
TACACTATCATAAAGTTGGTCATATGAAGAAATACTACAGAGACCAAATGACAGAGACAAGAACCTTTGCAAATGGAAACACCATTGAAGAAATTAGGAAGATGAGAAATAAAATATGGAGGAAAGCTACAAACACTGATGAAGCTAGACTGAGAAATGCAAATGGTGACACCTTATCCAATGGATCTGGTGACACCACCACCCCACCTAAGAAGAACAAGTAAGTATGGAACTAAATTATACCAAGTTATATTTTGCATCAGTTCCATTATACATTGATGATTTGCCAAATCAACATGATTAAAGATGCACTATGGTATTAATTGTTACAATTCTGTGAATTCAATATCATTGGTTAATGCTTACTGAACATCATCGGTGTGAATACAAAGCTAAGTTGTCTATACTTACAGAGCATCTTTGGTTAACACATAAAAATTCTAAGTTTTTGTTGTAAATAGAGATCCATTGGTAATCATGAAAGTTGACATGTTGTCTTCACCATACACCAAAATCCATCGGTTGATGTAATAAGTTGACAACTTCCTCGAAGCATCGCGTTCTTACCGAGAATGTTATTTATGTATCACCCGATGAATCCATCTTCAAACAATGAGAAGTGGTTGAGAATTTATGACATGACTTAGGGCAAAGTCTATAAATAGATGATAGAAGGGTTTCATTATTCACACAATGACTTAAGTGAAGAAATAGAGAAAAACTAGAGCACAAAGTGATTAGATTGAAGAGCGACTCCAACCTGGTTCACATCACTCAAAAGGATTCCCAGTAGTGAAAAAAGGTTGAAGTAACAACAATCACCAAGAAATCTATTTTCATTTATGGGAAAAATCCCTAAATTCTGAAATGATGGCATCAACTTCAAGAACCTCCAAGATCAAGAAAGATAAGAAGAATAAGGTCAATCTAATCAAGAATACCACCTGTGAAGAACCTCATTACAAGATATGTCTTGAGGTTGCTTCACAACCTGACAACGCTGGTGCATTCTCCAGTATACCAGCTAGGGTTTTTTCTTTGGAGACATGCAAGCTTATATACACTGCAAGATTGTCAAAATAGGAGACCTAGAAGTTGAACATGCTTACAAGAAGCTTCACAATGATGATGGAACAATAAAAGAACAAAATAAGCACATTGATGTAAAATGGCTCACACATGCCGTACTATGCCTGGAGGAATTCAAAATTGAATGGATTTGGTTAGTATTGAGAAGAATACATGACTGAAAGATATGGCTGGATGAGCCAAAACCAATAACCATGGATGTTATACACACTGTTACCAGTTATCCCATAACTGAGAAATTAAAGGAATTGAATTATCCGCCTAAAGCTGACATTGAAAAGAACACAAGAGCAGCATGGGATGGAAGAGGATTAAATGTATCCACCATCAAAGATGATGAAATGAAATTTGGAGCATGTGTCTTAGGATACAAGTTCTTTCAAGCTATTAGGATGAATAGTATTGCATCTAGAGCAGTGAATACATCATACAAAATTGTCAAGAAGGGACTGCAGTTTGACCTACTAGAAATTTTGCTAAGACAATTGGATGAGAACATGAAGACAATAAGGACTACAAAGTCCAACTCATGTAAGTTTGGTTCACTCATCATGTGCATATTTTTCTATTTCCAAGAATCCTTCCCATCTATAGGCAATGTCAAATGGGACACAACTAGACCAGTGACCACACAAATTAGTGAGTTCATCAAATCACTAGGAGATAATTTTGAATCAGTCATGGATGAATATTTTGTTGGATTCAAAAAGAGAATGTAGAAAAGAGTGAGAATTCTAGAGCAGTTAGTAGAAAAGTACAAGACTGAAATATGTTTTATGGTGGACATTGACTACACCTACATCAATCCAATTGTACCAAGGACAACATGGCTGACACCACTTGACTATGAGGTGAACATAGATCAAGCATCAAATGCTATTGAGGCATTAATGAATGAACCATTGGATAAATCATAACCTAAGTTTGAAACTTATGAGGAAGCCAAGGAAAGGATAAAAACTAGCTTAGTTGTGAAAAATATTGACAGAAATAAAGATAAAATGGTCAAGAACTTGAAGAAAAAGTTGCCGGTGAATGAAGAGGAAACATAAAAGACTAAAGAAACTAAGGGTCAGTCACCTGTCGATGAAGTTGAGAAGGAAAGTGACTCAGAATCCATAGAGTCTGATACAACATCACCACCACCAGCAAAGAAACCAAGGACTACTACTGCAACTAGGACCAAGAGTCAGACAACAAAGGATGCAATTCCTTCACCGATCAAGAAAGGTCAAGTAAGGACCTATAAAAGAAAACCTCAAATAGGGAAAAGGGGCCAACAAAAAGAAGAAAGTTCCTTAGAACTAGGAAAGACATTGAGGACACTAAAAAGGATGAATAATCTATAAAAGCTATCAAGAACACACTACCTTCCATAATTGATGAGGTATGTGCTTCTATTATCAAAATAGGCACAACAAATAATCGCAAGATTAAAAACTGGTGAGCTCTAGACACCGAGGACCAGAATAAGATAGAGGAGGCAATTATCACAATGATGTGTGCATTCAAATATGTTCCAATAAAATTGGCAGATAGGATGCCAAAAGAACTTATGAATAGATTGTTGGCAAGATGGATATTTGCACTACATTCTAAGAAACAGATTAGGGAAAGAGCCCCAATTTCTGTCATGCCACTGAATCTAAAATGGAGGAGATTGAAGAGATGATGAAGAAACACTCCAATAGGTTCTCACCAAAGTTAAGAGCCTACTAAGTTCTTCAGGGAAATCTAGTTGAGCTAGACAGGAAGAGTGAGGATGAATGGAGAAAGATACTTGATATACCTTAAAAGGATACAAGTCTTGAGCCACAAATTGCTCTTACCGACAAGCAACAAGATAAAGATGATCAGGATAAACAAAGTCCCAAACATATTCTTATTACTAATGAGGATGTTAATGAAGAATCATTAAACACAAAAGCCAACAAGGATATGGACATTGTAGATGAAACATGGCTAGATAATATAATCATTGATGTTACCAGAGTAGATCTTGCAGATGAGATACATAAAGATGAAGAGGTCATTGTTTTCCAAGACCAAACCAATGAATTGGACACTAAAATAGATTATGTATAGGTAGAAACACTAGGACAAATCCCATTATTGATACAAGATATCAATATAATCTAAGAAAAGGAGAAGTCACTCGACAAGGAAACAAGCATACCTGAGGATAAGGGTAATGATGAGAAAAAAGATACAACTGATAAGCAGAAAGATACAACCGATGAACATTTAGTCATTGGTGAATAAAAAAATGTTACAAAAGATGGAGATCACACAAAAAAGGATGCACAAATGAAAGATATAGATGAAGTGCAAAAGGAGAGAGGTGAACAAGATAAGCCAGTTGATACCACTCCTAAGAACATCGAAGGAGATGCTGCAATTACACCAAAGGTTGATGAGGAGACATCCATACACAACCAAAAGGCAAACCCTGAGTAGTAGGAAAAAGGTACAACACCATCAAAACAATCCTCCAGGACATCAAACCAAGCAGAAAAACTTTCTATGGTTTTGCATATAGGTGCATCACAAAAGAAGAAGAAGAATAAAACCAAGAAGAGTAAGTTGGAGGTTACACTTGATGAAATCATTGAAATACCAAAGTGTGATCCAACCACATTGGACTATGAATATCTTATAAAATATGGAGAGATATGTCAAAGGAAAGAAATATAGGAAAAGCTTAGAAAAGAACACAAAGATTCTCTAGTGCTGGACACCACAAGAGACATCTTAATCCAAATAGTTCTTGACATTGATGTTGATCACAATGCCCCCATTATGGATCAACTTGCCATTCTAATCAAAGCAATCACAACTCAAAATGTGGATGCAGAAAAGGCTATTGAAGAAAGAGAAGAAAAAAAGATCCAATACAAATTGACAAAAAATATCAGCCAAGAAGTGACAGAAAATAAGGTAAAGCTTTAAGAATTAACAAATGAATTAGATCCAATCATTACTGGATCTATTTCCTTAATTCAAAAGCTATGCACTTTGGAGAAATTCACTAAGGATAATAGTGATAAGATTGCAAATCTCAATTCTGATCTAAATGCAAGTGCTAAAAGTCTAACCACAGATGACAATGCAATCAAGTTGCATTATGAGAAAATAATGGAAATAAAAAGGTTAAGACAAGAAATTTGGGAAGTAGAATCACAGTTTAGAGAAGAGGTTACTGAGATATAGGATCAACTCTTACCAAACCTCACACTTCTGCAACAACACATTACTTTGGCAACAAAGCTAATTGCCACCCCCGAGATGTCTGTAGCATACAACATCTATGATATGCATGCTAGAATTACACTCAAGAAAATGGATCTAGAGAACCTAAAGGAGAAATAGGAAAAGATGATGGAGGATATTCAACATTCTCATTCCCATAGTTTTGATAAGTTGTAAGTATACACCTTTTCCCTTACTATCAAAAAAGGGGAAAAATGATATGTACAGAACATATAGTAAAAAGGGGAAAATGATGTATAATACAAAAGGGAGAATGATATGAAGATAAGGTGAAAAGGGAATATAGTATACATGTACATACATATACTATACCAGCATATACATAGGGGGAGTCATAAAAATGACTAAGGTAAACACATGGTGTACATACTAAACACTTTAGTATTTTGCACATATCAGTTTTTGATACTAATGTCAAAGGGGGAGATTGATAAAATATGTTTTTCCATTAGTATGCAAAGAGAAAGAGTTGTTTGAACCGTCAGTTACACTTACACCGAAAGACATATTTTAGTTCATACCAAAAGTGCTAAGTATAGAGAAACCCGATGACACAAGTTTTACAGTGTAAACCAAAAGTGCAACACAAAAATAATACAAAGGAACCCAAAAAGCATGTTACACTATAAACTGACAGAGTAGGAAAGAGAGGAACCTGACAGAGAAAGAGAACCCAACAGATAGTTCATAGAAGGAACACCAAAAGACTTTAAGAGAAACCTGAGCATCAGACACCGAAAGTCAGTTATATCCTGAGAAAAGTGGATCTGAATTCCACGTCAGATAAAATATTTATGCTTTATATTTAGAGTTTAGATTTGAATTAAAACCATTTCTTGAGGGACAAGAAAGGTAATTGTAATTATTTTAATCAGTCTAACTGATTAAAAACATGCTAAATAGGAGATCAAGGTCAAGTTGTAAACCTTCAATCATAGAGTTATCTTTATAATACGTGAAACTAAATTAAGTCAATCTATTGTATAAATAGATGTGTAATCATTCATTTCAACATGGATGTGAGGATGATTGTAGCCAAGGAGAACATCTATGGATCAAATTGAAAGTTTCAAGAAAGAACAACAAAAGATGAATTTGGTTATCAGGAACCAAGAATCAAAGCTACCGAGCAACAGAGGTATTAATAAATCACATTAGGTGATACTTTGTACATGTGATTTTAATGGATCTGTAATCAGCAATTGAAGATTGCATACACTCAGGTCAATGAGTATTTTTGTCTACATTCTAACAAGTGTATCAAATAGAAAAAATCCTTTCAAGAAAGGTGGATTGATGCAGGAGCATCCTGGGTGTAAGGGCAATCTTGCATCACCCAAAAATATGTGTTTTTCTATTCAATAAGGGCTATTTTATACAAAGCTGCTATTTTTGGAAACTTACTATTTTTAGTAAGTTGGTTGTTTGAACTCAAAATGTTCTAATTTTCCAGGTGAAGGTTCATCTTAGTCATATAAGAATGCTAGTTGAATTTCATTGCCAGATCATCTGTATTGGCGAAGTTATTAAGGATTTACTGTTGAGATTTTAGGGTGTGAAACCTTTGAGCTCAATTTTCAGGACCTTAGAGGCTTTGGATCGAGGTCAAACCCCCAATTGACTAGCACTTTTCTAGTCAGGCACTGTAGATCACAATCTCCCCTTTCTGAAAAGTGGTTATAATAGCCAATCGGAGCTACGGTTCAAAATTTATGGCTTCCAGAAGTTGGGCTACCTAATCTCATATTTTGTAAATATTTAAAGCCGACCCTTTTGTAATAAAAGTAAAAAATAATTAAATGCTAAGGGTAGTCGGCCTTAATGGCTAGATTTTTGGAACCTTCTCGG
>MU223728.1:1623940-1640197 GCA_018584345.1 Thuja plicata | reverse complement strand
GGAACAAGAATAGAGCTAGAAGCACCTCCGAAGCATGTCTGAAAACTCTGTCAGAAGATACTGCTGGAACCCCCACTAAAGTGCATGACCAGGTAGAGAAGACAAGTGTCTGAAGAGCTGATCAATCAAACCAGGAAGCAATAGAATCAATAGGTGAATCCCCCCATAATGCTGAACTGGGAGAGGTGACAGGAACACTGAAATACAGTACCAGAAACAGCTGCAGAAGAAGAATCAGGAACACCAACAGTGCAACAAAAGTATACATACAGGATAAAGGGCGGTGTCATAGACATAGAATACATGGGCTAATGTCATGGAAGGTATGCTCACTTGACAAAAGTGGATGCGCTTATAGTGGCAAATGCATCATAATCCCCCCATGGCACTTTATAACACAGTGCAGGTACAAAAACCAAACCAGGTGTGCAAGATCCAAGAAAAGCAGAAGAAGGCACTTTATCTCAGTGCGTTTACAGAACAATGATGCAACAGAAAGAGCATGCAAGCTCAGAAGTCAGAAAGAAGAGTGAACTATGAACTCAGAGGAAGAGATCCCCGGACCTGTAGAACCAAGCACACCACCAGAGGGCATAAACTGAAAAAATCAGAGGAGTAAAAACTCAGAGTAGAATCTAGAAGAAATACCTCTGCCATTGAATAGTACACAGAATCAGCTTTCCGACGATATCTCGTTTGCCAAAAAAGGAGTCCGGATGAGCCAGATATGACTCCCGAAAGGCAAAACAAGACATCAGACTTCAACAGAAAAAAAGCTATTGAAATAGTGGAACCAAAAAATCTAACCTCCACCATTGGAAATTTCTCAGAAAGAGCTTTCCGACGGTATATGGAAGTCAGAAAAAGACCCCCGTATGCTCCCTGTAGAGCAAAAAAATCCCAGGTACCCCCAGAAAACCAAAAAAGGTTACATAAAAGCCCCAGGGGCTAAAAAAAATGAGCCCCCGGGCGCATGGAGAGCGCCGAGGGCTAAATCCAGGCACTTGGTCACCAATGTGACCACCCGCTAGTGCTAAAGGGCCCGCAGGGCTAACAAAAGAGCCGCCGGTGGCGGAACCGGCCGCAGCAGCGGCGGGGTTGTAGAATGCCGGCGGAGCGGCGGGGCCGGCGGGGCCAGGGGCCGCAGGGGCGGTGGTGCCATGGGCCGTGGGGGTGGCGGTGTGAGATGGGTGGTGGAGGAGCCGCTGAGGCTACGCGCAGAGGCCGCGAGGAGCATGGTGGAGGCCGCTGGGGAAGCCACGGTGGCGGGGGCCGCTGCAGAGCGGCGGAGACACCTGTGGGCGTGGAGAACCCGCAGCCGGGGGCCGGGCCGTGGTGGTGCGGCGGCGGTGCCTCACAATTAACATTGGCAGCGTAATAAAATGCAAGAAAAACCTTGTAAAATAAGGTTTTTTTAATTTTTTTTCTCGGTTTCCGTGCCCGTACGACATTGGAAACCAATTTTTTTTTGCCTCGGTGCCAACTTGTCCAAAATGGACAAAATTTATGTCGATTCTAGGGTTTTTGGGCCTTTCAGACGCAATGGAAGTGTCTGTTTGGGCCCAAAATGCCTCCAAAAATAGAGACCCCCCAGAACCACTAAGGCCCCGTTTGTTTGCAGGAATTGGAATTGAGTGAAAACCTTATTATCACAAAATCAGGTTTTGAAATCCTGGTTTTGCATCTTGGGGAATTGGAATTTGACTCAAAACCTTATTATATCAAAACTAGGGTATGATTTCTAATTCCATCTATTAGTAGGAAGATGATGCCACTCATTTTGGTGTCTAAACCTGGTTTTACTTGACAAATCCAGAATTGCAATTTAGAGAAACAAATAGCGGATTTGCAAAAATGAGAAGTGTCACTCCCAAAACTGGGAAGTGTCACTTCCAATTCCTGCAAACAAACGGGGCCTAAAGGAAGCTGAAAAAGCTTCAAACCCTCGCTGCTTCAACCAAGAACGAACAACTAGCTGCAGAGTGGCTCTGATACCATGTTAGAATTGATGAACATCAATCTACCCAAGAACACCTGCATGCAAAGCTGTTACAAAGAAGAAGAAGCAGACAGAAGAGAGAAGGATCCAGAAAGCTATGGCGGCCGATAGGCCAGAGATAGGAAAACCATGTTGACAGAAATGATTTCTATATTCAACAATAATGATTTACAAAACTATCTCCTTATCGAAATACAAAGCGGTCAATCCTTATAAAGGATACCGGAACCCTAAAAGGGAAACTACAAGAAATAGAAACTGCCTAAGGTTAGCTGAAGCAAACTAGAGTGAATAGGGAAGTTACTAATTAGATCATAATGATTTAAATTAGGAACCCCGATAGACTATTACTCTAACAAGAGGGGCTTAGAAATCCAATTCTGAATCTTTTTTTCAATTTTAGCAAGCACAACATTCCAGAAATCCACAGAAGATCCTTGAAAAACAAAGGGAATGCCTAGGAAGCAGAACAATTCCCCATGTTGAATCCACTTCTAATCAAAATTAGCCATCCAAGGAGGGGATTGGAGAAAATATTATCTGTAGAAGAGGGTCTTATGCCATTGAATAGCAGACCTAGAGGCCTGACAAAACGTATCCAAGCATTGCAAGGAATTAGAGACATTTTCCTCATCCTCGAGGAGAGTGAGAAAGGAATCATCAAAAAAGTGACCATTGACAAGCTGGGAAGAGGAATCTGGAAGAGAGATTCCTTGCACTAAACTAGAGGAAGCAAAATTGGCAAGCAGGTAACTAATGCCTTAAGCAGCAAGCACATACATTGCAAGATCCAGCAAGAAACCCTGGTGAATGGACCTAAAAATCCCAAAGGTGTCAGAATGGGTACCATTAATAGATATGCATGCGGAGGCATCACCAAAAAGAATTTCCACAAACTTCAAAAAATTGGTACCAAAACCAATAGCTTGCAACATGGAAAGAATGAAAGGCCATTCAATGGAATCATAAGCTTTGACAAAGTCAATTTTGAGGAAAAAAGTGTGTTTCTTGGACTAACAAGCTCATTCCATTCTCCCCCAGACACCAATAATATTTTCAAGGATATATATGGATTTAATGAAACCAATTTTCTCTGGTCGGACAATCAGAGGAAGGAGATGTCTGATTTTAAGTGCTAAAGCCTTAGCAATGATCTTGTATGAAACATTCAGCAAAGTGATGGGCATCTAGTTATAGATATCTTTGGGATCACCAACTTTAGGTATGAATTTAATATTTCCTTTATTAATAATAGAACCCAAAATTTTGTTACGATAGGCTTCGAGATACACTTTATGCAGGTTAGGACCTATATCATCCCATAAATGCTTGTATAATTCATAGGGGAAGCTATCGCACCCAGGGAACTTGTCATTTTCTATAGAAAAGATAGCCTCTTTTAGGTCGTCGATGGTGAGAAGATGCTCATAAAAGGCACATTGCACAACTGCCATGCAGTTTGGAGTAACAATAATACATGCCCTAAGAGCCTCTTCCCAAGAAATTGAGTTTCTTTGTCAAGAAAACACTTTTTTATGGTGTTGAACAAAATCTTAAAGAATATTAGGAAGATCTGAGAGATTTTCATGACCATGTTTAATTTTTTTGATCCCAAAGGTGGTATGACAGGCTTTGAGAGTGTTAAAAAACTCTTTAGAAGCTTTATCGGCCACCTCCAACTAGTGGAGGCAAGATTTAATTTGAGCTCCCCAAGTATCATAGTTGTCAACAATTTTCTTCTCATGGCAGAGTTGTGCAAATTTAAGCTGAAGCTCATAATCAAAGGGATTCAAAATGAGAGGATCAGAAGCACTCTGAAGAGATTTGGTGTTAGCTTTATAAGAACATTTCCTGTACAGGGCCAATTGGTAGCTTTAGATGTGGAGAAATTTGGCAGTGCGGGTGATGGCATCATTCCACCATGGGATCCACCTAGTGTGATTATGGGGCCAAGGCTCTAAATTCCAGACTCGAAGAATATGAGCAATGATAGAAGCATGATTCAACACAGACGTATTGAGAAAAAATTGAGTTCTAACAGCTAGCTGAGAAGAAGATTGCCACGTAATGACAAAAAATATGGGGTAATGATTGAACAAGGCCACATCTAGAAAAGGAATGACAGGTAACTCCCAATCTTTAGAAAAAGAGAAAAAATATTGTGTATTTATCATAGCACGATCACGTCTCTTAAATATGTGGTTAGAACCAACTCTAAAATTAGACCAAGTGTGCCAGACCCCACTTTGCCGATGATGTTTAGAATTGGGATAAAAAAGGACCAATTTATTGTGCATATAGTACCATGCTTCCCGCTCTCCATTTGTCCATCAAAAAGGCAAAATCCCTTCCTTGTCAAAGGCCAGCTCAACTATATTAAAGTCCCCACACATCACCCAAGTTTCTAGAGGTAAATTATCTTCCAACCAAAACCAAAGTTGAGATATTTTCACAACATCATTGGGAGCATTAACATTAACTATGCCAAAGGAATGATTATTGAAGGACAAAAAAATCCAAGTGACTCGCTGCATTGGATTAGAACCATGCGCAATAATAGTAGATTGCAGACAAGGTGACAAAATAGTAATGACACCACCTTTACCAACTTCATGCTAAGAAGAAAATAAAATTTTGTCCGACCAATTGAAACGACAGGAAGAAGTAAGTAAAAAACCAAATTTTTAACTTCCTATAAACACAAAAAATCCAGACTACGAAGTCTGCAACATGTATCTTGAATATAGTACTTTTTGGAAAGGTCTGTCAGACCTCGCACATTCCATGATAATAATTAATTTTTAAAATTTTAATATCATGAGAATTGTTATGGGGACACAAGTGACATCTTGATGTGATAGTTAGTGGTTGTAGTAGAATACATAATTCATATAAATCTCATTTATTTGTAAAAATAGTCATAATTACTTTTAAATGAAATAAATGCATACTTTGATAAAGTGCAAAAAGAAAAAAATGAAGAAAAATCTATTAGTTGGGCACTATCCTAATCTTCTTAACCATAAGAATTAGCTTACCTTTAAAGAAGATAAAAGAATTAGTTGAGTTGAACCAACACCTAGTAATTATTATCCTCAAGTTGTACAAGATTTGATATGGTTTTTATGATGAGATATTTTTATGTGCAACATTCAACATCAATATGAAAATTCATATGATGGTGATGACACCATTTATTATCTTGATTATTCTTTACCTTGTCCTTACTTGGCATGGATAATGTTGTGGCCTTAAAATTCTATGCAAATAAATGGAATTATATTGTTGCTTATGCACAAATGTCTTGAAGTGTTTTCTTGAATATTTTTGTTCTTTCATCCACCAAAGGCTAGAGTAGAGGAGTGTAGACACCTAAATTTGATTAATAAATTTAATTAAATTTAGTTATCTTATATGGATTATTGGTTAAATTATTGTATGCAGAGAAATGTGTGCAAAGGAATGCAATTAACTAATAATTACACTCCGAACACAAAGCAATGCAACAATCAAGATAAGACATAAAAAGACAATAAAACAAGAAGGAAAGCAAACCAGCTAAGACCCTGTTGTAGCCTCTTTGTTACAATGATTTGTCCAAGATGTTGTGATTGTATGTGTGCTCACGATTTTGACAGTATAATAGCATTAGAGTGCTCCATATTTGCTCAAGCTTGGGGGAAGAACCTATAAGAGGGATTCAAAGGATTTTCACAAGTATGGCTAAGTTTCCCTCAGAAATGCATGAGTTTGCATAATGAGAGAGTGGATAGTGATTTCAAGGATTTTTGGATTCAAAATGATAATGGAGTGGGATCAAATGATTATTTCACAAGGATAATGGGTGGCTAAAATATATGGATAATGATGGAATCTTGAATTGAAGGAAAATGGGGTAATTATATAGGAGAGTTGAGGAGGTGAGGGCTATCCTCCATTAATGAGGGGTGGCCAGATGTCAACCTCTATGTGGTTGAAGGATGGGGAAAGAGTTGTCATAAATGACACTTATCTATCAAAATTCCCCAAAGTTCAAGCATTGATGAAGGGTCTTAAAGATATTTTGGGTGAGGATTGGGATGAAAGAAGAAAATTTGGACTTTGCTTCTCTAATCCTCATGGTTAGGAATGTGGAAATGATTAGAGGGGGATTAGGCTAATGAGATAGGTTAATTAGGGGTCAAGTGGGTAGGTTAGGATTTTTTAAGTGGGTGGGGATTAGGAGAGGATATGGATTAATTAGATAAATAGGGTATTTATCTAATTAAGACAGGATTAGGAATGCAAGTGGGAAAAGTAGGAGAATGCAAGTGGATGAGAGGATATGAATTTGAATTTTGATTTATTTTAATTCAAATAGAGAAAATGGATATTTAATTAAAAATAAGTTTATTTAATTAAATAGATTTGGGCATTTGATAAATTAGATTAATTAATTTATCTAGAAGGATTGGGAAGGGGGTGGAATTAATTAAATAGGTAGATTATTTAATTAATACAGCGACTATAGAGGAATGGTTAATAATTATTTACTTAAATAAACATAAACATCCATTTAATTATTTATAGGATACATAGGTTAGATAAATTAGATTAATTAATTTACCCAGGACTATAGAAGATGAGTAAATAATTAAATTAATTAATTACGTTTCAAATTTGGGTGTCTACAATTATTATACATTATTCAATTAATTTATGTTAGTCCCCTAGCCAATTAATTCAATTAATTATCTATAGTCCAATTAATCTAAATGGAAACACATAACCATTTAAATTAATCCACTTTCTTCTATTAATTTAAATAAATAGTTTTATCTATTTAAATTAATCCCTTTATTCCCCTTTCTCCCACTTGGAATTAAATAATATATTTAATTTCATTTGAGCACATGGATCCTACCCCTAACTAAACCACCCTTCAAACACCTAACCTTGAGTTCTAACTCAACCCAACCCCTTCACATAGTAATCCCTTCTGAAGTTGGTTTATCACAATTAACTAGCTAAATAATCCTCCACTCATTCTCTCTCATCCCATCAAATCCTTCTAAATCTTCCACTTTCCCTCTAATCCAATCCTAATCACCCACTAAACATTTTCACAATCCTAATCCATGGATTAAGAAATCCTAACCCAAACCAAATTCAACTTCATGTCTTTTTGACTCTAATCCCAACCCCCATCTCACTTGTCAACCTTAAATACCCTTACACCCTCAACCACATTCTTACATCTTTGTCCCCCATTCCCTCTTCCCAAAATGATCACAATCCCCAAGGCTTGAACTTTTGGATTTGACACAAGATTTTCCTTTATAACATATCTTCCCAAACACCTATGTACTCTCAAGCTCCCTCCTTGTGACACTTGTCACAAGGCTATGAGCTTGAAGAAGCACAATCCACGTGCTCACCTTCAAATGCATCTTGGCCATTCACAAGGTTTCAATCCTATCCCTTCATTTTCCATCCTCTTTTCCTATAAATTGGGCCCTCACTTCCTTCATTTTCATCCAACTACATATGCAAAGTTATAATGCTAATTTGAGTATCAAAATCCTACATCATACCCTTATAATGCTAAAATTTTCACTCATCCATTGAAGATCATCTTGAAGATTGAGAAACACCTTTGAGCACACATCCCTCTACTTGGAAAAATATACACTATAATGGAGGCTATCTAGGTGTGTGAGTTAATACACCTTCATGAAATTAGGACAATTAACTACAATTCTATGGAAAGAAATAAGCAAATTAATCTAAAGAATTGCATTTAACATCCATAACATCTCATGGTTCTCTAACTAAGCTTTGCAAGTAGAGCTCTCAGCCTTAATCTCTACTAGTGACCATCCTAGAATGAGAAAAATATGATAAAATCCCTAATCTACCTCTCAATTCTCTCAATTTGATACAAAGATGAACTCAAATGCTCTCATAAAATGATATGATATCTCAATTTTCTATGAAAATTCTCTCACTATTTCTAAAAATGCTATGAAATTTCCTATTATGAGGATGCTTTGCATTCAAATTTTCTAAGATATCATTATTCTTGAAAAATGCTTGTATTTATAGTAAAATACCAAGGGTAGGGGGTAGAGTGAATTGACCATGGGTTAATCCTTGGTTGAGTTTGATCTCTCAAATGGTTTCAAATACGGGGACCATTTAAATGTTGTCCTCAAAGGGTGGGACAAGATGAGTGGATGAGATTTTAAAGGGTAAATGAGAGGTTGAGATGCAAATTTGGAGTGATCCATGGGAAAGTGTGTTCGCAATTCTCATTGGCTCCTTTATTTGTGTTGAAAAGATATTAGGATTTTAATTAATTCAATCATTTAATTAATTTAGCCATATAAGGAATAGGTTCATTTTGATTTTTGATTTAAACTATACAATTAATTGATTAAAATCAATTGCATAATTTGATAAATCCTTTTAGGCTTGTAATTAATTATTTGATTTCATGATTAATTAATCCCTTGGTTTTATTTGATTTAATCCACTTTGATTGATAAATGTCCATTTAAATTTATTTTGATCCATTTTGAAGCATTCGAAGAATTTTGATGAGATTTGCTGAGATTTGCAGGTTCAGATGATACTAAGACACCTGGTCAATTTTGGGTGTCTACAAATGCCCCTCTTTGAATTGATGTGAGAAGCACATTGATTCAAAGATAATTGCATGTCTTGATCACTTATTTGATACTGATTGATTTGATGCACTGATCTAATTTGAAACTCTGGTTTGATAAGATAAAACCTGATTTACAACTGATTTGATTTAATGTTGAATGCCCCATTGATAAAAGTTTGAATTTCCAATGCCCTATATTTGATATAGATATGATGAAAAATCCTGATTTAAAATTTTGATGTAGATATGATACCCCTCGGGAAATGAATCAAGATCATGTTAGATGATTTGGTTAAGTTTGGGAAATTGAGATTCATTTCCCGATAAAAATCACTTTGAAAATACCCTGGTCATGAGAGAATATGATGAGAAGATATATGATTGAGAAAACATTGTTGATGTTTTAGATAAGGTGATGATGATTAGATATCATGTGATGTCAGTCAGAATCACTTGGTTGATGTTGTATTGATGTCAATTAGATAGGATAAGTAGGTTGATGGATTGATTGGATAAAATGATAATTCTCTCTCAAGATCTAGAGAGACAAAAAAATGGATTGATTTTCCTTCCTCAATATCTAGAGTTAGGAAATTTGATGCACTCAAAATGAGCAAATGGATGATAGGATAAATGATTGACTTGAAATGATCAATTGGATGATTTGACTGATTGATATTTGATTGGATTGGATTGGATGGGAAGATTAATGGTGGGAGGCTGATAGATAGGGTCATTTGATATGATTTAGGTGTAGATATAGGGATGAGTAATGAACAGAATTAGGTTGCCCCTAGTTGATCAAATGGTGAGGTTTCCCCTAGGTGAGTAGATGCATAGTGATGATATCTTTGATGTAACATGTGATCAATTTAATGGATCAATATTTGAGGACATTGATTAGGAATTTGATGATGTAATCATGATTAACTTCCACCCCCTTGATTAAGAAAAAATACCATAAACATGCAATGAATCTATCATGAATATGCAATGAAATGCAACTAATGGTCATTAGCTTTTTGCTAAAGAACTGCAAAAGAGATATGTTTTCATCATTGAGCGTTGTGGAACTAGGAGTCGATACAATCCTTACTGGTGCCACTACGACCATAAGAATATGAATATGACTTTCATCTCAATTGGTAACCTCTTCTAGGAACCTAGTACAACCGTCACTAGTTGAGTGACCAACTATGGGAGTATGAATACCGGTTTCAATAGATTTAATGTTGCAAGTGGATTTTGGTATTAAGATATTGAAGATCTAAATAGCCAAGGTATCCTTTTGCATAAACAAACAAAGGTTAATCCTCCTTCCTATATGAATGTCCTTGATGGTTCTTTGATGACCATGTCCTTAAATGAATTCACACAAGTTAAAGAATCTTCCTCAAAATAGTCACACAAAATCCAAGAAAACATTATGTCTCCATCATCGCCAATCTAGTCGAAACATCATCGATTAGCTAAAAAGACATGACTCAAAAAAGTCAATGAAAAACTCATCAAAAATTTTAAGTATCGTAATGTATCAAGATTTTAAATAAGAATTCCAAACATTCTGATCATTTAGGTGTTGTCAATTTTTAATCCTGATAAAATAAGTCAATGAAACTCAAGGATCATGTTGTAGGATCAAACTGTTTAGGGTTGAACAATGATATCCATCAAAGGTTCCTAAATATTGCTCCTCTAAATTCTAAAAATTTGCTCCTGTCATGTGACCAAGATGTAGGCCGTCTGAATCTGTTTGTACCAAAAAACCAATGATTTGCCCCCAAGTGAAAAATGAGACCATGTGAATCTTGTGCAAATGAAACCCTGAATGCAACAATGTAGCTCAAAGACTTTATGCAAGTTTTTTGGAGTTTTGGATTTTTTAATGTTTTTGGATTTTTAGAGATTTTTGATTTTTTTTTAAAGAATTTTAGATTTTACCATCTCTCAAACAAGATCAAATTGGTTTGCCCCCAATGTATAGCAAGGTATAGGACATGAAGGATAGATTTGCAAGCTGATGGATTAGAAATGGAAAGTTTATTGATGGATGAAGAATGTGAATGTGACCCATAGGACCATCTTCTCAAGATTACCCAAGCTAAGGAAAAAGAATATAGCAATATGAAACATGTTTTTGGATAAGAAATGGAAGCCAATGATGCAGTTCTAGATAGAATATGGGATAAGGATCTATTGTCATGAAAGTGTGTGATCAAAAAGAGTGGACATGTCAAGAAGATTTTGATAACAAATTTTGCACTTTATGTCCTTCATTTTTGATCAAGACTAATGGAACAATTTGGGTAAGATGTGGATAGGATAGCATGAT
Organism: Thuja plicata; assembly: GCA_018584345.1. Lineage (NCBI taxonomy): Eukaryota > Viridiplantae > Streptophyta > Pinopsida > Cupressales > Cupressaceae > Thuja > Thuja plicata. The sequence continues at coordinate 1,629,217 of MU223728.1, read as the reverse complement.
CAGGATAAAGAGATGATGGAGGCTATGAGGGGATGATTTGGGATTATGGAAAGACTATGAAGGAAAAATGAAGGTGAATTGGGGAGATGCAAGATCATGATAGGGTAGCATGGATGCAACAAGTGAATAAGATGATGGAAAGGGCAATGGTATCAAGATACTTGATGCTCATGGATATGTTCAACCTTGTCAAGACCAAAGGTAAAAGAGGGAATATGGATGCAAGTGAGATAAATGATAGGAAGATGGAGGATAGCATGGATGAAACTTGCCCCCAAGTGTAGAGTGTAAGAGGAACAATTACGTATGACGCCTGTTTGCCTAGTTTTCATCATGGTACTTGCCCAAGGTGCCACAAAAAGTGATTTTCACCATAGGACAGATTCATTTCTCTTTACTTTTTCTACCAAGGCACCTGTTTACCAGGTTTTCACCAAGGCACTTTTCTCTTTTTCTAATTTTTTTCTTTTTTTTGTATTTTTTAAAATTTCCCCAACATCTGAATCTTTGGACAATGCTCTTCTGAAAGATGTGCTATAATAAACCATGAATATGGCTAGGATGCTCAAAGATATTGATAAGGTGATGAAAAAGGATAGATATGAAGGATAAGGATAGATGGTGGTGAAGATTTTACACCATAGATTGGATAAGAGGTATGGAAAGATGGAAAGTATGTGTTGGATAATGAATGTGAGGATAAGAAGAAGGTATGTTATGGATGGAAATGTTGGAAAGATAAAATTTGACACACACTTTTAAGGGTGGTGGAATGATGGAGGAACAATGGATGAAGGAGGTGAGAATGTATTTGAAGTAGTGGATTTGGGGATGTAGGAACCCAAAGTAGACTTGTAAAGTGGAAAATGTTTGGAAGGAGATGGAGTGGAAGCCTTTGGAAGCTTGAATGTCAACTTTTATTTTTATTTTGTGTGAAAGTATTTCAAAAGTGACTTGGGAATCCACATAGTCTTTGATTTTTCTTTCTCTTGTGTTTCTTTTGAATGAATTTCTTTAATGAGGGATTTTGGAATCCACATTTTATTTGATTCTTATTATTGTTTGGTGGACCTTTGCGTCCTTTTGGATATTTATTTTTTCTTTTCATTCACATGTCGATTAGATGGGAAATGGTGATTTTTATACACATGTGGATTCTTGTATTTTTTATTTTTATGTTGCACATCCAAATTGCTTCCAAAATACTTACGACCTCTGGGTGAATAGGAATAATATGGAGGGTGCATATGGATTGGTGATTGGAAATTATTCAAGTATGTATTCCTTCGTTGATCTTGATACATGGTAGGGTAAGTGAATGGAGAGCTAGGGATGGTAGGAATGGTTGATGGAGGAATATACTGACCTAATATGAATGGAAGGGATGAAGAATTTAGCTTTGGGACATAGGAACTCAAAATGGATTTGGAGGATGGTGAAGGCATTTGGTGTTTGAATGGAGGGAGATAAGGTGTGAAAGGGATATAAATATCTTTAGAGTGAGTTATATTTCCAAGGCTCTCATTTTCAAGATTTATCTTTATACCAATAGGCTCATGAGTATCTTTCATAGGAGAAACTTTGATAGGATCAAATGAATCTTGAAGGGATTTATTATCATGCAAGGAATTTGGAGGAATGATGGTTTCTTGAGGTGAATATGGAGGATCATGACAATGAGTTGATGGGATACTTAGATCTTGACAAGGATCTTTGGATGATGTAGAGAGGGTACTTTATTCTTGATTTTCAATATGTTCATTGGAAATGATGGAAGGGATATCTTGATCTTTCTTGGGAATTGAACTAGGTATAGATCTTGGAAGGACACTTTGTTCGTGAAGTGGAAGGATATCACCTTGGAAGATATGAAACGGTACAAGGGGAACATCACAATCTTATATGGATATGGGACCTTCATCAAATATGGGAGGGGATTGTATAACATCTTGATCTTGATCTTTATTGATACTTGTTTATTTTCTCTTTGGATTATCCTCTTGACATGGAGCCACTTTTAAGGACAAGGTAGATGCTTGGATATGCATGGGGAATATTTGGAAGAATGATACAGAATCCTTTTGAATAGGAATTGAAGCACATGAAGCTTTGGGGTCCAAGATCTTTGATGCATGGAAATTTTTTTTAGCAAGATGTAAGTTAGCTTGGGTTTCTTTTAGAGGTAGCCCTTGAGGGTAGACATAGTCAACATAGAAAGTATCATCATTAGCCTCACTCTTTGGTGGAGGAATTTTTGATAGTTGTGAAGCTTTGTGAGATAGAAAAGGGATAAAAGGAGTAAATACTATAGGATAAACCTTTCTAGATAGAGGTTTGTGCATTAAATATTTCTTGAAAGTGGTACCTTTCTCTTCATTCTTTTTATCAAAGCTAGGATGGTCATAATGTTGTTCTTGATCAAAGATAAGTTTGTTGTGCTCAAATGTTTCATTTAGTGAAGAAGATGAAGATATGTATGACCCATCATCATAAAGAAAAGGACATATTGATCTTAATGATAAATTTCTAGATGTTGTATCCTTTTGTTCTTCCTCATCCTTCTTTAAGGTTGATATATCATCATTATGAGAAAGGGTAGCTCCTAATTGAGCAAAATATTCTTCTTTATCCTTCTTCAAAATTAAGCGCATTATTTTCATAAATATGGGATCTTGAGATGCTACCAAAAGTTTATCTTCAGTCACTTAATCATTTTGATTCCTATGGATATTTTTATCTTGGTTTTGGTAATTATTCTCCACCATATAATTGATTAGCTTCTCAAATAGATTCATCATTATAAATGTTTTTAAGGAATCTGATCTATTTATTGCACTGATAAGAAATAACTCTGAAAAGGGTATCCAAATATGGTTTCAAAATATTTCCAAACCCTCAGGAAATGCCCCAATTTTCCCTTCTTTGTTTCTGGGCATCACTTGTTGGTGTGTAAGCATCACTTTAATGTTAGTACGCATTGATTGGAATTATTGTATGCGACACTCTACAGTTAGTATGTGGTGTTTGCCTATTGATAGGCATTATTGAAATGTTTCCAGACAACACTTTTTAGTGACTTATGTGGTTTTTAACAGATGCTAGGCATCGTTTTAGTTGTTTAAGTGTCATGAAACTATCTGTAGGTGTCACTTAATTGTTCATACGTAACACTTAACAAATCAAAGTTGAATTTTCAATTTTTTTAGGTTTTAAAAGTTTAAGGTTTTTTATCAGATTTGTCAAAGAAGATTCTTTCTTGAAAATTAAATACAAACTCAACACACACATCAAATTTGCATCATGTCCCTAAAAAAATACTAAAAGTGTATGTTCTCGGTCGTTTTCACAAGTATATCACAAGAAAGTCTTCCAAGAAATCTACCTAGAGTCAAACAAATTTGGCTTTTAACAATGGCTCTAGAAGGCAGGCTTACTATTTTAACCGGGTTTTAATGACACCTCCATTATAAATCATGTTAAGTTCCTTTACCCCCTTGCGGGCTTCCCAAATGCATGAAAGTATGATTTTGCGCAATCCCAAAGGACTACTCGAGGAAGTGAGGATGACTTGCACACAACTTAGTCACTTTTTGATTAAGGTAAAGTGCATTTATTTATAGTGGGTTGGATGATATAGTGACTAAAGTGATTGTCTCCTACTTTGGGTCATTCCCTCTCACCGCCTTCGTAAAGGAATTCTCAAGAGGCAGACCCTCTAAAGTTCTAATTGATCTATCATATATAGAAAGTGAAAAATGAACTTAGTCCAAAAAGTTTGGGAGTTTGATTCACTCAAAGAGTGAAGAGCATATCCCTATTGTCTTTCTTCCTTCCAAACACTTCAAGAAATTTTTGTTCTTTTTCAACCCCTTGACAAGGAGGTTCTTAAAAATGAAGTGTTTGGTTCAATTATCCTCCCTTTCTTTCTACCACCCAAACTTGACACTTTTGGATTTTTGATCAACTTCAAAAAGTTGAGAGCATATACCTAATGTCTCATTTGAATGGACAATAATAGGGTGTCCTTAATTATACTAGATTCAAATAATTTGCCACAATTTGATCAATGCAAGCTTGTTAAGTAGAATACCTTGTTTCAAAGCTAGCAAAGGCTAGGTGCATTTTTGATGGATTTTGCTTTTTTTTCTACTCACCTAGTGGTGATCGTTCCCTCTCCAACTCCACCAGCAAGTTAGTCAACACAATAAAAAAAGTGAAGAAATCTCAAAGTGGAATTGACAATGCATTCAAGTTCCTTAGAAAAATTTGGAAAAAAAACAACTTAAGGACTTAATGCATGAAATCACCTAAGAGATGGAAATTTTTTATATTCTAAGCACTACTAATTTTAAAAAAATGCTCAAATAATACTTCCTCTTCTTTTAAAATTTCCAAAATAAATGCATTAAATGTTTCTTTTGAATGCTTTTTGAAGAGCATTACCTCTTTGCTTGGCTTTTGACGTGCACCTCTAGTTTTTGTACTTTCAGGTGTCTGATTAAATGCAAAAAACACAGTTACAAAGAGTTAGAAAACTAAATTTAATGATTTGATAGCAATAAAACACAAAAAATGTAGGCATCATTTAACAACTTATAGGTATTGTTTCACTGTGTGTATGCATCACTTTACAGTGTGTACATGTCATTTAACAAATTATACGCATCAATTTACAAATTGTACACGTCACTTTATAGATTGTATGCGTCACTTTACAACTTTTATGTGTCACTTTAGTACACATCACTTTACAGCTTGTACGCATCACTTTACAGATTGTACGCATCATTTCCCAAGTCAGAGGCGATGCTTTACGCTCGTAGGTGTCACACTTTATCTCACAGGTGGAAAAATAATTAGACAAGAAAAGAGAAGGAATTCTTAGGCATTTCTTCACTATTCATAGGCATCATTTGATTCTTCATACATGACATTTCACCTATTTTCTACAAAATGAACAAGAAAGTGAAGCAAAAATACACAAAATTTGATAAAAATGATGGAAATGAGGCCTAAATCCCCATGGTGGGTGCCATTTGTGTGTGAGTTGATACACCTTCATGAAATTAGGACAATTAAATACAATTATATGGAAAGAAATAAGGAAATTAATCTAAAGAATTGCATTTAACATCCATAACATCTCATGATTCTCTAACTAAGCTTTGCAAGTAGAGCTCTCAGCCTTAATCTCTACTAGTGACCATCCTAGAATGAGAAAAATATGATAAAATGCCTAATCTAGCTCTCAATTCTCTCAATTTGATACAAAGATGA
>MU223728.1:1610426-1623547 GCA_018584345.1 Thuja plicata | reverse complement strand
TTCATTTTGATTTTTGATTTAAACTATACAATTAATTGATTAAAATCAATTGCATAATTTGATAAATCCTTTTAGGCTTGTAATTAATTATTTGATTTCATGATTAATTAATCCCTTGGTTTTATTTTATTTAATCCAATTTGATTGATAAATGTCCATTTAAATTGATTTTGATCCATTTTGAAGCATTCAAAGCATTTTGATGAGATTTGCTGAGATTTGCAGATTTGGATAATACTAAGAAACCTGGTCAATTTTGGGTGTCTACATTGGGTTTTAGGTTGGCATTTCTTGTGGTTTTAGTTTCATTTGTAGGTCTTATCATATATGTTGTATTGACTATTATAGTGAATTTTATAAATATTTATTATGTTCCCTTTTCTATTACTATTTCTTTGAATACATTTTGGCACACCTAGTGGGACCCACTTCATGGGTCATTTCTTTATAATTTTTTCTTGCAAACTAACCCATAATCTATTTTTTTTTGTTTGAGTGTATTTTTTCAAGGTTTTTTGTTGTTTTCAAGTTAGAATCAGCAAGAGTGAAGAATTTTTCACCCGGTGGTGGTCTCAGAATTTGCACAACAACAAAAACAAGAATTGGTAGGAACGCGGGTTCAACTAGTAGGAATGCTTTTAGAACTAGCGGGAATGTGAACCCGCTAAGTAGTCTTTGTAACAACCCCCTCTCTATCTTTTTCTCCTTCTTAACCCTTTTTCATAGTCTGATGGGAACGTGAGGTTGCATTCCCACCGGTCAATAACACAACGGATTTACATTACCACAGGGCGATAACACGACAAGTTTGCATTCCTGCGGGCCAATAACATGGTGAGTTTTTCAAGCCTGTGGATTTGTAAAATCTTATGGGAAAGCATTGTAAACCCATGGGAATTCTCTATCACTACACATTTTTTTTAGTTTTGGAATTCTATGGGAATGCCTCTTGGTTTGGCAAGAACATGCTTTAATTTTTAAGTTAAAAATCAACTCACACTTCAAATTTAGTGTTTTAAAATGAACATTGCTTGGAAAAAAAAAATTGTAGTTGACTTTTGGTGCTTAAAAAAAAGGCAATTTAACACTTCTATTTGGGATAAAAATCTTAAAAAAGCAAGGAACACTTAAATTTGGTGCTTAAAATGAACCACTTGTGAGTTTCCTTATGTTTTAGGACTTAAAGAACATGTCCTAACTTGAAAGATCAAAGAATCCCATGCTTGAAGTGTCTTGTGCACTTTCACATTTGTAGACTACACCTTTGTAACATACACTATCCTCTCTCACTGGCTCTCATTGTCGTTGGTGCAAGAGAAAAATGTGTGCAAATGTTAAAATTTTGTTATATTTTTAGAGAGGCATGTCTAGAGGGAGTGTTTCCCCTTTTGAGAATGACCCCAAATTGGTAACCGACCGGTATAAAAATAAGACATTGAACAAAGTCTTGTTTTACATCCCACCAAACTTGGGTGAGGTGTGTTGATGATAGTCTAGACCAGGTGAATATCCCTAAGTAGCTAGCATGGTCAACTAGTCTCTTAAGTGAGTCATGCATGTACAAACCAATTGGGGGGATGTTACAAATATTACTGAGAGCCAATGTTTAGAAGCCAAAAAAACCTATATATTTGTTGATGCAGAAGGTCAGAGACTAAGTAAGACACCCACACGTACCCTTCATTGTGAGACAAAATTATCAAGGTTTTTGGATCTTTGGGGTGAGAGATTCTAGTGATTCCCATGCCATGGAGGGGATCCAATGACATTAGAATCTCTACTTGTCCACTTTACCTAAGGTATATGGAGAAATTCAAGTGGAGATATAATAAATAATATCCTATCCAACCTAGGTTGTGACTGTGCTTAGTTATAAGTACACACTTTATGTTTGATGTACTTGTTTAATTAGGCATCTTTTGTTAAACGAAAGTTAAAATATCACCAAAATCCAACATTTACCAAGTCAAACACTTAGCCCAAATTTTTATTCCAAAATCACTCAAGTCTCTAAACTTTTGTCATCCTAGTTTCATAATCGCATCCTTACTATAATCCCACATCATTTTATTCTAGTGTCGTTATTATCATCTTCCATCAAGTCCTTCATTTCACCCCATATCCTAGGCTAGTAGGGTCATATTTAGTCATTCCTTTTCCCCTTTCCATCTTATTTAGAGTCTTACCTTCCTCCTATCCTAAGCTTAATCCAAATCCTACTCTAAGATTATTACTAATCCTAATTTGAGCTTTAGTTTTTCATCCATCTTCATCATTCATCCCTATCCAACTCATCAACTAATCATCATGTCACAATTCTATTATGATGAGTTTGGTCATCCTACCTTTTTTTGTAGTTCATCTCATTCCAATGATGATGAGAGTCTTGTTGATCATGATGAGTACATTGAAAACCTTAGCAAACTTTCTCCAAGCATCCTCCAAAATACAATCATTCATCCAAGATACCCTATCATGTATCCATGCATGCCCACTATCACTCCTTATCATACCATTGACAAGGGAAATCCATTATTTCATTTATTCACACATTCTTCATATGTCATACCCACATATCCTCCTCATACATCATCCATGCCTCCATATTTTCCCATAGTCATATCCCAAACTCCATCTTTCCACAACAAAACTACTGGATACATCCCTAATACAAATCCACCACCTCCTTATCCTCCAACCCATTTTCCAATCCACAATCCTAGTCCTCCATTTCCTCTAATTCATCACCATAATCCTCATACTATTTATAATCTAATGTCATCCACTCTATCCTACATATTGTCCCCATCTACCCCATCTTATCTCAAACCACCATCTTCCACTCCCTCCTATGTCACCCAAAATTTTCTTCCACAATCCACCTACATCCCTCAATCCACTTCATATGGTATATCTCAATCCATCATTCCTCCCCCATGAGTTAGTCAATCCAGTTCAAAATTCACATCCATACCTACTTATGTGAACTATATAGCCATGACATCTCCTATGCTCCTTTCTAAACCATTAGTCATTTAACAAAGCTTTCAATCCACCACCACACCTTCATATGTGGAAGACATTAGCTTCCCACTATCTACACATGCTAATCCTCCACCTCAACCTTAAATATGCAAGTATCCAAGGAGTTTTACAAGGAAACAAATAGCTTATCCCTCTTATAAAATTTATGAGTCATGTCATCTCACTCCCTCATGTGAAGCCACTAATGATGAGGTATTTCCACCTCCCACACCCATCATTCCTCTTCCATCTCCCACACCTATCATTTCCCTTCCACTCACCACACTTACTAATCCTCTTCCATCTCATAACATCATTGAATCCATCCAATTCCTATCCACATCTCCTCCTCCTAGAATTATCCAAACCCTATACAATGAACCTCATGAATCCTCCCTTCTTCCCTCTATCAAATTATAGAACCTCCCATCCTTTCATCCCATCCATCTGAAGAGTCCATCTCCTCATCTCCCATCACACCATCCACACCAATCCAATCATGTCAAGATATTGTCCAAAAGCATGTTGTAATATCCGCCAACCTAAATAAATATCCTACCATCTCACTTCCTCTATTACATGATCCATTGTTGTCATCCACTACATCTCATAATTTATTATCATCCACTCTTCCAAATCAAGATCCTACCATTCCACCTCCTCCATCTCAAGAACCATTACCATCCCCCCATCCTAGTCAAAATCACAACACCACATTCCCCTCCACTTCATGATCTTTTATCACCTCCAATCAAGACCATCTCACCACCGTCACTCTATCCCCTTGGTTCACTTACCTTAATCCATGGTGGTGGTCCACTTATAATAGAAACAAATGTCATTTCCACCACTTACACTCCACTTAATAATGGACTCGCATGTTGTTCCCCAGGTAAGAAGTATCCTATCTTGGATTGAATGCTCAAGAAAATGAATTATCAAGGTAAACGCTTAGGCCTCTATGAGAAAGGTACCCTAGATCCCTTCCATGTCAAATAAAATCCACAATCTTGTGGTCTTGGTTACACATCTCAAGGCCTTCATCCAAAAATATTGGTACAACTAATGCAAAATCCATGCATGCTTCCAAACCCACCATTGCATATTCCCATTATTCATCCAAAACATTTAACACTAATCCCCCTCCTCCATCATTGAAACCCAAGACAACCTACCACATTCCTCCTTCATACTCTAAATCTATTTTGGGTCCCTATGTACCAAAATTAGCCATTGGATATACTCCACGTAAACAATCCATTTTAAGCCCTTTTATCCCAAAATTCCATTCCCCATCTTATCCTACTCATTCCTTCTTCAACTAACCCCATATAAAAAATCTGACCCCTTACATTCCCAATAAGGATCGACAAATGCACATACCCACATGACCCATCCAGCATCCTACCTCCATAATTCATCCATGTTTCCTCCATCTCATGAAATTTATCACATTCCTTCCAATATTACTCACTATTGTGTGTGATAAAATGTATATTCAGTATCTGCAACCAAACACTTAAATAAACTATTACACCAAAAGATGAACTATAACTGATTGAATGTTTGAAGATGATTAAGTTGATGATCACTGAGCTGCAGAAAGTAAATGCAAGACATTAAATCAGTTAATGTATTGTATTTTCATTGATGTCAACTTGATTTAATCTGATTGGTCATATACATAATGTCATAGACTTTAAGAAACCAAAGAGATAAAGTTTATGTTATTGGTAAACATAAAAATCAAGTGTACATCAAGTAACAATGCACACCAATGGACAGTGCACATCGATGGATAGAGAACCCCGAGCAGTCACAGTGTATACCGTGCACTACAACTCTAAACATAACTAAAGTGAACCCTGAGTAGAACTGAAGGTAATGCCTGAGGATAAATGGAGTCAATGACCAAGAAAACTAAGAGTTGATCACTGATCAAAATTGGAGTTAGGAAATGACAAAACACTTAGCTGGAAAGAGCTATAATTAGAGTTAACTAATTGATTTCTTTATTTTCATCAATCAAACAAACTAAGGATAAGAGGGAGATTTAAAGCATAGAAAACAAGGAGAGTTTTGTGGAATAAATCTAAGCAAAACTTTAAAGATTAAAGCAATGCATGGAAAGATTTACAGATCAAGAAAGCTATCAATGTCAAGAACAAGAAAGATAAGGAGATTAAATAGTGAAATCATGTCTATATAAAGAGATAAGTAATTCATTATGAAAGAGAGGAATTTTGAGTATAATTCTGGTGAAGATAGAAGTCTTCATGCTGATCTGATCATACTTGAGTTGAAGAACATAGCCAAGAATTCTGTAGACACTGAGCGACAGAGAAGCAACAACATTCACTGAGAAGAAAGAACAAGGAAGGGAGAAAAGGAACATAAGAGAATATTGAACAGAGAGGTATTATGGAATTACAATAGATCTAAAAATCTGCAAGATTTATTTGTATTAATGAACATATCATTTACTGTTTCTGTTTAACCATTGATTCAGAAAATCTCTTAATCGAGTGGGATTTAACAGTCCTTAATGTATTGAGATACTCAAGAGTATCAAAAGGTTTTTCTTGTTGAAAACATAGTGAATTCCTAAGGTCAAAATACTAACCAATGGTTTTAAATCCTCTAACAAGGTCGCACTTAACAGTGTTTTTCTAACCTCTAACAGCGTTGGATTTTCACCGAGCTCACTTCAGAAGAGTGAAACATTTGGGTTACTGGTCCCAAGTGGTTTTTCCCTTAACAGGGTTTCCACGTTAAAAATCCATGTGTCATGTGTGTATATGGCTCATTTATTTGATGTTTTTATTTACACATTATTAAAACAAGATTGGTCGGTAAACACTAAGCTTATTTATTGATATTCGGTAAAGGCTAGGAAAAGATAAATTGCTATTCGGTAAAGCTTAAGAAAAGGATAAATAGTATATTCACCAAATAGTATATATATATGTTAGATTCACACAAGGCATAAATCTTGTAGGAATAAAGATAACTAGATTTTTTATATTTGTGGTGTAAAGTTTTGGTTGGATTATTGGATTAATTTTTGAGGCCACTGATTCACCCCACCTCTCAATTATTCTAACAATTGGTATCAGAGCTAGTGTTCTTGGAAGAGAGTTTAAAGATTCAAGATAAAGATCACAAGATGAGTAAAAGGTATGTGCCTAAGTTGAACAAAAACTACTTTGCATCATGGAAAAGAAGAATAAGACTCCACCTATCAGGTATTGGAAATGATGTCACACAGTACTTGGATACTGAATTTGTTTTACCTACTAGACCTCTGACAGTTGATCAATTGAGAGAGAAACATGAACACAATTATATGATGATATAACTTTCTTCCTCACTCTTGGATGCTAAATTTGAAGATGTCAAATCATGCACCACTACAAAGAAAATGTGGGAAAAAATTAAGCTGGTACATGGAGGAGATAAAAATGTGCTGAGAGCTAAAGCTGAAAAGCTAAGAGGAAAGTTTGATGACCTAAGAATGAAAGAAGGAGAAAATATCACTCATTACAGTAGCAAAATCAAAGAGGTTGTTAATGATATCTAAGGAGTAGGAGGTGTACTTGAAGAATAAATAGTGGTAAGTAAAATTATGAGAACCTTACTGCCTATTTATGCTATTAGAGTATCTGCAATTCAAGAAATGAGAGCAGTAGCAAATAACAATGTTACTCTAGATAGTTTGATTGGTAGACTTATTTCACTTGAGATGAATAAATTTGACAATAGTGTCTTACCAAATATTGAGTCTGCATTCAAATCTTCTCTGAAAATAAGTAAATCAAGTCATAAACACACCATGAGAAATGATAGTGAAATTGATAGTGATGAACAAGAACTTGATGAAATTGAAGCACTAATGGAAAGAAGATTGCAAAGAGGCAAAGGTAGATACAAAGGTAAATTACCATTGGTATGTTTTAATTTCAAATAAATTGGACACTTTTTTGCTAGATGCCCTAACAAGAGAAAAGATGAGAGAAACAATGAAAAATAGTATGACAAGAAGTTTGATAGAAGTGATGACCGAGATTACCAAAGCAATCGACAATCTGACAGAAGAGATAACCAAGACTACAAGGAAAAAGGAAAGAAGGCTTGTTATCTAACTAAGAACAAAGATGGAAATACTAACATCAAGTTTGATGAAGATATTAAGGTGGTATTTGTTTCTATGAAGGATGATTCAGACGAAGAAGAATGGTATGTTGAAACTGCACTCATATCTAAGGTTAGTAAAAGTGATGTCTAGATTATTGATAGTGGTTGTACTCACCACATGACTAGAGATAAGGAAAATTTTGAAACTTTTGAATATTATAATGGTGGATCAGTTAGGATGGGTAATGACTCATCTTGTATAGTTGAAGGTAAATTTACCTCTGTTGACTTGTTGAAGATTCTCCCTTTCTGAGTGCCCTTGCATCTTTCTCTGGCTTTCCTCCTCCCAAATGGTTCCTATTCTTCTGTTAGAATAGTCCAAAGATATATCTGAGAGGGGGGGGGGTGAACTAGTTATCTACAAGTTTAATTCTTTTCTTCTATTAATTATGGAATAACATTAAGAATTAAGACATTTAGATAACACAAGATAGAACACAACAATTTTGGTTACAGGAAAATCAAATAGGTAAAAGCCCTGGTGGGAATTAGCACCCACAAAGAACTGTACTTGAGTATAATTATCCCTATTAGGAGATCATGCAACCCTATTAGAATTTTTTCTTTACAATGTAATAAGTACAGTGACCTAGTTAAGGGTCTGACCCTGTTAGGTGTCTTTTACAAATAACCCTATTATGGGTGAGGACTCACTGTCCAAAAGCTTACTGCTAAAATGATGAAGAATGCAACCTTATGTAAAACATATATGCACTATATTTGATAAATGAACTATTTGAGTAGACCCACTATCTTGATCAGTTCTAGTGTGTTGTATACTTCCACTTCTTCTTCACATAGATCTTTTCTTGATGAATGAAATGTCTCTACTGTCCCACAACAATGGACATTCTTCTCTGTACTTTTTCTGTCTCTTTTCTTATCATTCACACTTAGCGTTCACCAAATGAAATACTATAAGTATCTTCCCAAAAGATGTGATCTTTGTTGGCTTTAGGAGTCCCTTCAATACTTCTTTTGTTAGCCAAATCAAGCACACAACCTAATTAGAATCACACAACCCAAACTAAGTAGACCCGATGCTTCACAAAGTCGGCTCCACCAAATTAACTCCAATATCAGGATTCTGATAGAAAACATTTGGCGCCTTTAGATAATTATCTTTAACTCATAACTAAACATGAATACAAACATGCATATCCCAAAGATAGGTGCACCTCAAGAAATAATGTAATTACATCGGCTCTTCACAGATAATCTTTAGTCACTGGAACTTCCATAAGTGATTAACATAACTCAACTAAAACTTCATATCTGACTCAGCATGAATGCACATAGTATCTAGAAAATATATACACCGTGTAAATAAACATGCATAGCTCCAAAACATCTATACTGATAATTTCATATAGAACACCGCTGTATATTATATGTTGTCATCAATGACAAACATATAATCCACTATTTGCACATAGGAAAATCTCCAACAATATCCTCCTTTGACATTGTTGGCAACATATGATATCATCAAATCAAAGTGTCTTCCTTATTTTTACAATCTTCTCAATATTCTCATCAAAGCTTCCTCTTCAATGTTGCTTCTCTTCTAACTGTATACTCCCCTAGAGTATATGCTTCCCCTTAATAATACTCCCCCTTTGACATCAATGGCAAAGGGTGCCAAACATTATTAAGCACAGGTACTACTCCAGAAGTAGAGTAGTCAACCATTCATCAGTCACCAAGGACTGATGTTCTTGTTTTAAGTTCTAATTAGACTCGGGAAAGGGAATTACTCCCAGCTTGTCCCTGAGATAATCAAAAGTATCTTTTGATAATGGCTTTGTAAAAATATCTGCTAATTGTTCTTTAGGGCTCACATAATCCAACTTTACTTCTTTGTCTACAATTTTTTCTCTTAGAAAGTGGTATTTGATCTCAATGTGTTTTGTCTTTGCATGCATCACAGGGTTCTTTGACATATTGATAGTACTAGTGTTATCACAGTGAATAAAAATACAATAATCAATATGAATACCAAAGTCTTTAATCATCTGTTTGATCCAAACCATTGTTGAACAATTCAATGTTGCTGCAACATACTCAACTTCTACTGTTGACTGAGAGATACAATTCTATTTTTTACTTGTCCAAGTGACCAACCTATCTCCAAGAAATATTGCTCCTCCTGATGTACTCTTTGTTGGAGATTTGTTTTTGAGCAGTTGAATGATTGTATGTTTGTAAATGATGACAACATATAATACATAGTAGTGAATCTATATGTACTTATTAGAATGATGATACCAAGCCTTGTGTGGTTAGATACATGTTTTTGACATGTTTATTATCTTATATTCATACACGTAGATCTAGATATGATGTTTCAGTCAAGTTGTGTGATTCTGTTATTGGCAGTTATAGTTCTGGAAGAGTATCTGTTCAGAGCCAACATATGTAACATGTTTCTTGAGTTGCACCTATCTTCAGGATATGCATGTGTATATTCATGATTATTTATGAGTTGATGATTGTTATCTAAAGGTGCCAAATGTGTTTCAAGAAGATTACAAAGTTAGAGTTAATTTGGTGAGGTCGACTTAGTGAAGCGTCACATCTATTAAGTTTGTGTTGCATGGACTTAATATTGCTTGCGTGCTTAGTAGAGCTGACAAGGATGTTATGAAGAGTTGTCTTACAGGTCCCATGATCTCGTACTTTGAGGAAGATACTTATAGCAAGTCATTTGTGATACGCTAAGAGTGAATGATACGAAAAGAGATAGAAGATGTATAGAGAAGAATATCAGATGTGGTTCATTCATCAAGAGTCTATGTGAAGAAGAAGTGAAAGATTGTAGTACACTGGAACTGATCAAGACAACATGTCTACTCTACAGTTCATCATTAGATATAGTGCATATCTGTTATACATAAGGTTGTAGCCTTCACCATTAAGCAGTGAGCTTTTGGATAGCGAGTCCACCACCCCTAACAGGGTTATTTGTAAAAGACTCCTAACAGGGTCCGACCCTTAACCAGGTCACTATACTTATTGCATTGTAAAGTACAACTCCTAATAGGGTTGAAATATCTTCTAATATGGATTACTATAAACAAGTATAGTTCATTGTGGGTGTTAATTCCCACCAAGGTTTTTACCATTTGGTTTCCCCATAATCAAATTGTGTATTGTGTACTGTGTTATCTGATTAATCATTTACTTTATTGTATTCTGAAGTTAAGGAAGTAAAAATAATTACAGTTATTGATAACCAATTCACCCCCCCTCTCAATTATCCCTTGGGACTATTCTAACAATTGGTATCATAGCCAAGTGCCTTGGAGAAGAAGCCTAATAGCTTAAGGTAGATCAGATGTCTTACTTCAAAAAAGAGAGCCCTAAGTTCTATGGAGAAAATTATCTGGATTGGAAAAACAAAATGATAACACATCTACAGTGTGTTGGCTTTGAGATCTTTGAAATTGCTACACAAGAAGTTGTAATTCCATCTCTAAAAGACCTTGCAAAGGATGATTCTACTAGTAGACAAAAGGAGACATTTACAAATAATGAAATTGCTAAAGAAGCCCTAATTAGTGCCTTATCCGACAGTGAATTTTCTGCAATCAAGAAAATTGACAGAGCATATACCATATGGAAGTATTTAGAAGATATGTTTGAAGGAGATATTCAAGCAAGGAATGCATGCAAGAAGACATGGAAAAAGAAATACAATAGTCTTGAGATGTTACCTGAAGAGAACATTAGAGCCTACAATCAAAGGATAAATGAAGCAGTCTTTGAAATCAGAAACAATGGTGGAGAAATATCAAAAGAAGAAATAATGGACAAGCTGCTAACTACTTTAACATTAGACTATGAAAACAAGATAAGTATTCTAGAGGAAACCATGCAATTATCACAAGACTTCAAGAGAGACTTTGATCAAAAAAATCTTTGCATTTGAGATATCAATATTGAAGACTGAACCTAAAAGTGAAACAACTTTCAAAGCCTTAGTCAATGGTAAGAAATCCTTACACATCTCTAGTCATAATGAGAAAGAAGAAGTTGATGAAGAAGTTGAAGATATCATTTCTATGATTGATAAAAGATAAAATAAGGGAAAAGGAAAATATGAAGGAAAACTTCCATTCAAATGCTTTTCATGCAACAAGATTGGTCACTTAGCATCTAAGTGCCCCATAAGAGTCAAGAAGTTCAGATTTGATTACAAACCTAAATATAAGAAGGAATGTTATCATGCTGAAGAAGGTGTAACTGATGAAGATTCAGGAGAAGATGAAATTAGATTCATTTCCCTTAGAGACATGGAAAGGTTTCTCGAGTAAATGGACATTGCAGATGAAAGGGAAGAACACGAGTTAGCCTTAATTTCCAAAGTAGACATCAGAATTGATTGGATCATTGACAGTGGATGATTTGATCATATGACAGGTGACAAAGATAGGTTTGTTCATTTAGACAAATACAAAGGTGGTATAGTTAGATTTGGAGATAAAAATCCTAAACCTATCATAGGTAGAGGTTCTATCAACTTGGATGGAAAGAAAAAGACAGATGATGTTCTATATGTTGATGGATTACATCATAACTTGCTAAGTGTTGGAAAACTACTTGACAAAGGTTATCATTTGGAGTTCAAAGAAAACAAGTGCATAATTAAAAAAAAGGATGGAGACATGATTACATTAGGCTCCAAAACAAAAGGTAATGTTTTTCAGCTCAATTATGATGTAAGTTGTTTTGTTGCAAAAGTGGATGACAGTTGGTTATGGCACAAGAGACTCTGTCATATCAATTTTCATAACATAGTAAAGATAAGTAATGTCAAGGTAGTCAGAGACCTTCCTAGTAGTGTAAGACCAGTTGACACAATATGCAGGGAATGTGTTATGGGAAAACATGTAAGGAGTTCCTTCAGAAGCAAGCAGAACTCAGCTGAAAACAAATTGGACCTAGTGCATACAAATTTGTGTGGTCCTACCCAAACAATATCATACTACGGAGAAAGGTATTTCATTTTGTTTGTTGATGATATTTCTAGGATGATGTGGGTTGCATTCTTAAAGGAGAAATTTGAAGCCTTTGAGAAGTTGATGCAGGAGCATCCTGGGTGTAAGGGCAATCTTGCATCACCCAAAAATATGTGTTTTTCTATTCAATAAGGGCTATTTTGTACAACACTGCTATTTTTGGAAACATACTATTTTTAGTACGTTGGTTGTTTGAACTCAGAATGTTCTAATTTTCCAGGTGAAGGTTCATCTTAGTCATATAAGAATGCCAGTTGAATTTCATTGCCAGATCATATGTATTGGCGAAGTTATTAAGGATTTACTGTTGAGATTTTAGGGTGCAAAATATTTGAGCTCAATTTTTAGGACCTTAGAGGCTCTAGATCGAGGTTGAACCCCCAGCTGACTTGCATTTCACTAATTAGACACTGTAGATCGCGATCTCCCCTTTCCAGAAAGTGGTTATAATAGCCAATCGGAGCTACGGTTCAAAAGTTATGGCTTCCGAAAATTGGGCTACCTAATCTCATGTTTTGTAAATATTTAAAGCCAACCCTTTTGTAATAAAAGTGAAAAATAATTAAATGCCAAGGGTAGTCGGCCTTAATGGCTAGATTTCTGGAACCTTCTCGGGCAGTGGAATTTGCCTATATAAAGAAGGCCTATAGTGTTGTCTAGGGCAGTTCTGGGTAGATCTGAGTAATAATTCAAGGATTTGTCCTACAGAATATTGTAAAGGGAATGCCCATGTGGCTTTGCATATTGTAATTTTGAAAGTTTGTAATTCCACATTTGTGGAGATAATAAGAATCCCATTTTCTGTTCTTGCAAATTGTTGTTGCTTCTCTGTTTCTGTTATGTGTTTGTGGCATTAAGGGGAGCACCCTTCATCAAGTGGTA
>MU223728.1:1589373-1606265 GCA_018584345.1 Thuja plicata | reverse complement strand
AAGTAGTTCAGATACCAAGGAGATTGAAGACATACTGGACAGTCGTGTTGGTAGAAGCACAAGGAACAGGACATATGAAGAATATCTGGTCAAGTGGAAAGAATGACCTATTGAAGATTCATCATGGTTGACAAGGGAGGAGGTTAACCATCTTGGTTTTCCTCTACACACCTAAGTCGTGATGCAGGAGCATCCTGGGTGTAAGGGCAATCTTGCATCACCCAAAAATATGTGTTTTTCTATTCAATAAGGGCTATTTTGTACAAAGATGATATTTTTGGAAACTTACTATTTTTAGTAAGTTGGTCATTTGAACTTAGAATGTTCTAATTTTCCAGGTGAAGGTTCATCTTAGTCATATAAGAATGCCAGTTGAATTTCATTTCCAGATCATCTGTATTGGCGAAGTTATTAAGGATTTACTGTTGAGATTTTAGGGTGCAAAATATTTGAGATCAATTTTCAGGACCTTAGAGGCTCCAAATCAAGGTCAAACCCCTGGCTGACTGGTGCTTTGCGAGTCAAATACTGTAGATCGTGATCTCCGCTTTCTAGAAAGTGGTTATAATAGCCAATTAGAGCTACGGTTCAAAAGTTATGGCTTCCAAAAGTTGGGCTACCTAATCTCATGTTTTGTAAATATTTAAAGCCAACCATTTTGTAATAAAAGTGAAAAATAATTAAATGCTAAGGGTAGTCAGCCTTAATGGCTAGATTTCTAGAACTTTCTCGGGCGGTGGAATTTTTCTATATAAAGAAGGCCTGTGGTGTTGTCTAGGGCAGTTCTAGGTAGATCTAGGTAATAATTCGAGGCTTTGTCCTACAGAATATTGTAAAGGGAATGCCCATGTGGCTTTGCATATTGTAATTCTAAAATTTTGTAATTCCACATTTGTGGAGATAATAAGAAGCCCATTTTCTATTCTAGCAAATTGTTGTTGCTTCTCTGTTTCTATTATGTGTTTGTGGCATTAAGGGGAGCACCCTTCATCAGAAGTTCAAAATATTCAAAGCTAAGGTTGAGAATGAATCTGGATTAAAGATGAAATGTCTGAGATCAGATAGAGGAGGAGAGTCCACCTATGATCATTTTTATGATTACTATGAAGAACATGGAATAAAAAGACAATTGAGTGCTCCTAGGACACCTCAATAGAATGGGATTGCAGAAAGGAGGAACAAGATTATACTTGGTACAGTGCGTACTATGATGATTGAAGGAAAAGTTGCACACACATATTGGAGAGATGCAATGAATACAAAAGTCTATACTATCAATAGAACTCAATTGAGGCCAGGCACAGATAAGACACCCTATGAACTTTGGTTTGGTAATGTACCTATAGTAAAGTATTTCAAAATCTTTGGCAGTAGGTGCTACATCAAGAGAGATGATGGTGTTTGTAAGTTTGATGCCATAAGTGATGAAGTTATTTTCCTTGGTTACTCTACAAAAAAAAAAGTATATAGATGTTTCAATTTGAGATTGAAAAAGATAATTGAAAGTACTCATGTAAAAATTGATGCAAAGTTTATGGTTCAAGAGAGATACTATGAATATGCACCTATGATTGAAGATGAACTTAGGGCTAGCAGCAAAGATACTATTATTGAAGAAATGTTTGATTGCATTGATGTCTCATGCAATGAACTTGAATAAAGTAGAGAAGAATCACGAATTATAGAGGAATAAGTCACACCTAAGGTTCCTAAATTTACATCTAGATACCACTCTAAAGATGATATCATTGGAGATCAAAGCAACAATGTTTTGACTAGATCAAAAGAAAAAATTCTAGAAATCAGTGAAGAGGTATGTTTACTTTCACAGATTAAACCCTTAAGTGTTGAAGATGCTTGTAATGATTTTGATTGGAAGAATGCAATGAAAGAAGAATTAGATCAGATAATTAAGAATGATACATGGGAATTGGTCCCTAGACCCAGTGACAAAAATGTGATTGGAACAAAGTGGGTATTTAGAAACAAGATGAATGAAGATGGTACAGTAGTTAGAAATAAAGAAAGATTGGTATGCAAAGGATATGCATAGAGAGAAGGAATAGACTACATTGATACATTTGCCCCTATGAGCAGACTGGAAGCCATTAAATTTTTCTTGGCCTATGCAACATTCAAAGACTTTAAAGTTTATCAAATGGATGTAAAGTCAGATTTTTTGAATGGTGACTTGAAGTAAGAAGTCTACATAGAATAGCCTAAAGGATTTAATCTTTTAGATAAACCAAACATGGTATGCAGATTGAAGAAAGCACTCAATGGTCTTAAACAGGCCCCAAGAGCTTGGTATGAGAGACTTGATGGTTATCTTACCAAGATTGGAATCAAGAAAGGAGCAGCAGATTGTAACCTATTCACAAGAGAGACACCTGATGGATTATTACTAGTTGCCATATTTTTTGATGACATTATCTTTGGAGGTAATGACAAGATTAGTACAAAATTTGCAAAATAAATGCAGAATGAATTTGAAATGAGCATGATTGGTCCTATAAAATACTTTTTGGGACTGAATGTAAAATAGACAGATAAAGGTATATTCATTAATCAGTCAAAATATGTGAAGGAATTATTGAAGACCTTTAAAATGGAAGACTGTAAGCCAACATTCACTCCTATGATAACAGGAAGCAAGCTTTCAAAAGATGATGATTCCACAAAAGTTGATAAGACATTATACAAATATACGATTGGAAAACTCATTTATCTAACTCAATCTAGACCTGACATATCTAATGCAGTTGGCATTGTTGTAAGATTTGTAGCTGAACCCAAGAAGAATCACCTAATGGAAATCAAGAGGATATTTAGATATCTAAAGGGAACTATAGACTATGGTTTATGGTATCCTAAATCACAAAATGTACAACTTCATGTGTATACAGATGCAGATTGGGTAGGTTGTATTGATGATAGAAAGAGTACTTCAAGAGGAGTAGTATTTCTTGGAGAGAGGTTGGTCTCTTGGATAAGAAAGAAGAAGAATCGTATTTCTTAGTCAACAATAGAAGCTGAATATGTTGCAGCAGCACTAAATTGTTCAACCATGGTTTGGATCAAGAAGATAGTTAAAGACTTTGGCATTCAAGTTGATTATCTTATTGTTATTCACTGTGATAACACTAGCACTATAACCATGTCTAAGAACCCTATGATGCATGCAAAGACAAAACACATAGAGATCAAGTACCACTTTTTAAGAGAAAAGGTTGCAGGCAAAGAAGTAAAATTGGACCAAAGAATAGTTGGCAGATATTTTCACAAAGCCCTTATCAAAGGATACTTTTGAGTATCTCAGAGAGAATTTGGGAGTAATTCCCTCTCCTGAGTCTGATTAGATAAAGCAGCAAGAACATCAGTCATTAAGTGACTGATGAATGGTTGACTACTCTACTTTTGGATTAGTACCTATGCCTAATTGTTTATGGCACCCTTTTCCATTGATGTTAAAGGGGGAG
Organism: Thuja plicata; assembly: GCA_018584345.1. Taxonomy (NCBI): domain Eukaryota; kingdom Viridiplantae; phylum Streptophyta; class Pinopsida; order Cupressales; family Cupressaceae; genus Thuja; species Thuja plicata. Next base: position 1,602,786 of record MU223728.1, on the reverse strand, counting down.
TATATAGTAAGGGGGAGCATATACTCTGGGGGAGTATAAAGAACTAAAGCAGTGTAGAGAAATATTTGATGAGGATATTGAGAAGATTATAAAAGAAAGAGGAAACCATGAATAGAGGATGTTTTTAATATCATATGTTTCCATCAATGTCAAAGGGGGAGATTGTTGGAGATTTGTTTCTGAGCAGTTGAATGATTTTATGTTTGTCATTGGTGACAACATATAATACATAGTAGTGATTCTGTATGTACTTATCAGAATGATGATATCAAGCCATGTGTGGTTAGATACATGTTTTTGACATGTTTATTATGTTATATTCATACACGCAAATCTAGATATGATGTTTCAGTCAAGTTGTGTAATTCTGTTATTGGCAGTTACAGTTCTGGAAGAGTATCTGTTTAGAGCCGACATATGTAACATGTTTCTTGATTTGCACCTATCTTTAGGATATGCATGTGTATAGTCATGATTAGTTATGAGTTGATGATTGTTATCTAAAGGTGCCAAATGTGTTCCAAGAAGATTACAAAGTTAGAGTTAATTTGGTGAGGCTGACTTAGTAAAGCGTCGCGTCTATTCAGTTTGTGTTGTGTGGACTTAATATTGCTTGTGTGCTTAGTAGAGCTGATGAGGATGTTATGAAGAGTTTTCTTATAGGTCCCATGATCTCATACTTTGAGGAAGATACCTATAGAAAGTCATTTGTGATATGCTAAGTGTGAATGATACGAAAAGAGACAAAAGATGTATAGAGTAGAATATCAAACGTGGTTCATTCATCAAGAGTCTATGTGAAGAAGAAGTGAGAGATTTTAATACACTGGAATTGATCAAGACATTAAGTCTACTCTATAGTTTATCATCAAATATAGTGCATATCTGTTATACAGAAGGTTGTAGCCTTCACCATTAAGCAGTGAGCTTTTGGACAGTGAGTCCACCACCCCTAATAGGGTTATTTGTAAAAGACTCCTAACAGGGTTTGACCCTTAACCAGGTCACTATACTTCTTGCATTGTAAATTACAACTCCTAATAGGGTTGAAATATCTTCTAACAGGGATTAGTATAAACAAGTATAGTTCATTATGGGTGTTAATTCCCACTGGGGTTTTTACCATTTGGTTTCCCCGTAATCAAATTGTGTGTTGTGTACTATGTTAACTGATTAGGAATTTAATTTATTGTATTATGAAGTTAAGGAAGTAAAAATAATTAAATTTACTGATAATTGATTCACCCCCCCTCTCAGTTATCCCTTGGGACTATTGTAACACTCTTTCTATCATCAACACAACCTGCCCAATCAGCATCAGTATACACATGAAGTTGTATATTATCTGAGTTAGGATACCATAAAACATAGTCTATAGTCCCTTTTAAGTATCTGAATATTCTTTTTATTGCCATTAGGTTATATTTCTTGGGTTTAGCTGCAAATCTTCCAACATGCTAACTGCATTAGAGATATCAGGTCTAGATTAAGTAAGATATATGAGTTTCCAATCATAGACTTGTATAGAGTCTTGTCAACTACTATGGAATCATCATCTTTAGAAAGCTTGCTTCCTGTTATCATGGGGGTGCTTACTAGTTTTCAATCTTCCATTTTGAAAGTCTTCAATATCTCCTTCACATACTTAGACTGATTTATGAATATGCCTTTGTCTGTTTGTTTTACATTCAATCCAAGAAAATATTTGATGGGTCCAATCATGCTCATTTCAAACTCACTTTTCATTTCTTTGGTGCATTCTACACTAAGTTTGTCATTACCTCCAAAGATAATGTCATCAACAAAAATAGCAATGAGTAGTAATCCTTCATCTGTCTCTCTTATGAATAAGTTACAGTCTGTTGCTCCTTTTCTGAATACTATCTTTGTTAAGTAACCATCAAGTCTCTCATACCAAGCTCTTGGGGCCTATTTAAGTCCATAAAGTGCTTTCTTTAGTCTGCATACCATGTCTGGTTTGTCTAAAAGTTTGAATCCTTCAGGCTTCTCTATGTAGACTTCTTCCTTCAAATCACCATTCAAAAAAGATGACTTGACATCCATTTGATATACTTTGAAGTTTTTGAATGTTTCATAGGCCAAAAACAACTTGATAGCTTCTAGTCTACTCACAGAGGCAAATGTATCAATGTAGTCTATTCCTTCTCTCTGCGCATATCCTTTACATACTAATCTTTCTTTGTTTCTTACCACTGTGCCTTCTTTGTTCATTTTATTCCTGAATATCCACTTTGTCCCAATCACATTCTTGTCATGAGGTCTAGGTACCAGTTCCTATGCATCATTCTTGATTATTTGATCTAATTCTTCTTGCATAGAAATTTTCCAATCTGAATCATTGCATGCATCTTCTACACTTAAGGGTTCAATTTGTGAAAGTAAGCATACCTCTTCATCAACAGTTGAACCTTTTTCTCTGGATCTTGTCAATACTTTAGCACTCTGATCTCCAATGATGTCTTTCTTAGAGTGTTATATGGATGTGTATTTTGAGTTTTTAGGAGTGACACTTTCATCTATAATCTATGATTCTTCTTCACTTGGTTCAAGATTGTTACATGAAACATCGATACAGTCAAACACTTCTTCAATAACTGTGTCCTTATTGATGGGTCTGGGCTCATCTTGAATCATGAGAGCACATTCATAATATCTTTCTTGAATCATAAAATTCTCATCAATCTTCACATGAGTACTTTAAATTATCTTCTTCAATATTAGATTAAAACATCTATAGGCTTTTCTTTTAGTAGAGTAACCAAGAAAAATACCTCCGTCGCTTCTAGAATCAAACTTGCCAATGCTATCATCTCTTTTGATGTAGCACTTTCTTCCAAAGATTCTGAAGTATTTTACAGTAGGTACATTACCAAACCAAACTTCATAAGGTGTCTTGTCTTCGCCTGGTCTCAATTATATTCTATTGATAGTATAGACTATTTTATTGACTGCATCTCTCCAATAGGTATGGGAAACTTTTCCTTCAATCATGATAGTGTGTGTTGTGTCAAGTATAATTTTGTTCCTTCTTTCTGCAATCCCATTCTTCAGAGGGGTTCTAGGTGCACTTAACTAGCTTTTGATTCCATGTTCTTTGTAGTAATCATAAAATTGGTTAGAGGTGAATTCTCCTCCTCTATCAGATCTCAAAGATTTTATCTTCAATCCAGATTCATTCTCAACCTTAGCTTTGAATACTTTGAACTTCTCAAAAGCTTCAGATTTGTCTTTTAAGAACACAACCCACATCATCCTTGAGAAATCATCAACAAAAAAATTAAATACCTTTCTTCGTAGTATGATCTTTTTTGAGTAGGTCCACATAGGTCTGTATGTATTAGATCTAATTTTTTTTCAGTAGATTCTTGTTTACTCCTGAATGAGGTCCTCACATGCTTCCCCATCACACATTCCTTCCACATAGTGTCAACTGGTCTTTCAATACTTGGAAGGTCTCTTACTACCTTTACATTACTTATCTTGACTATGTTGTCAAAATTGATCTGACAAAGTCTCTTGTGCCATAACCAACTGTCATCCACTTTTGCAACAAAACAACTTACTTCAGAGTTAAGCTAGAAAACATTACCTTCAGTCTTTGAACCTGATGCAATCATGTCTCCATCTTTGTTGTTGATAATACAATTGTTGTTCTTGAATTCCAACTGATATCCTTTGTCTAGCAGTTTTCCAACACTTAGTAAGTTATGATGCAAACCATCAACATAAAGAACATCATCTATCTTGTTCTTTCCATCTAAGGTGATAGATCCTCTACCTATGATATGATAGGTTTGGGAGTGTTATCTCCAAATCTAAGCATGCCACCTTTGTACTTGTTTAGATGTACAAATATGTCTTTGTCTTCTGTCATGTGGTGTGAACATCTGTTGTCAATGATCCAATCAGTTATGATGTCAGCTTTGGAAACTAATGCTAACTCTTGTGCTTTTTCTTCATCTTCTTTGTCCATTTCTTCAAGCATCTTCTCAATGTCTTTAATGGAAACAAACCCAATTTCATCTTCTCATGAATCATCATTAGTTACACCATCTTCAGCATGATAGCATTCCTTAGTGTACTTGGGCTTGTAATCTGATCTGAACTTCATGACTCTTGTAGGACACTTAGATGCAAAGTGACCAACTTTGTTGCATGAGAAACATTTGAATGGTAGCTTTCCTTCATATTTTCCTTTACCTTTCCTTTCTTTCTTGGAAATCATAGCAATGATTTGTTCTAGTTCTATATCCACTTCTTCATTATTACTCGAGCTTCTTATAGATTTATTACTGTGGACTGAGGCTTTGAAAGTTGTCTCACTTTTAGGTTCTATTTTCAATCTTGATATCTCAAATGCAGATATTTTGCTGATCAAGGTTTCTCTTTTGAAGTCCTTTGAGAATTGCATAGTTTCATCCAAGATGTTAATCTTGCTCTCATAGTCTACTTTCAATGTGCTCATTAGTTTTTCCATTATATCATCCTCTAAAATTTCTCCACCATTATTTTTTATACCAGATACTACTTCATTAATCCTCTGATTGTAAACTTTGATGTTTTCTTCAGGTAGCATCTCTAAATTATTGTATCTTTTCTTTCATGTTTTTTTGCATGCATTCTTTTCTTGGATATCTCCTTCAAACATATCTTCTAAGTATTTCCAAATAGAATATTCTTTATCTACCTTCTTGATCTTAGAAAATTCACTGTCGGATAGGGAAGTAATTAGGGCTTCTTTGACAATTGCATTTTGAGTGAACACTTCCTTTTGTTTAATTATAGAGTCTTCTTCTGCAAGGTCTTTCAAGGTGGGAACATCAATTGCATGAGTGGAAATCTCATAGCTCTCAAATCCAATGCACTGAAGATGTGTTATCATTTTTTTCTTCTAGTCAAGATAGTTTTCTCCATCAAACTTAGGACTCTCTTTCCTAAAGTATGCCATCTGATCTACCTTAAGTTGTTAGGCTTTCTCTCCAAGGCACCTGGCTCTGATACCAATTGTTAGAATAGTCCAAAGAGATAACTAAGGGGGGGGGGGTGAATCAATTATCTACAAGTTTAATTTTTTTCTTCTGTTCATTATAGAATAACATTAAACATTAACACATTCCAATAACACAAGATAGAACACAACAATTTTGGTTATGGGGAAACCAAATAGGTAAAAAACCCCGGTGGAAATTAGCACCCACAAAGAACTGTACTTGAGTATAATTATCCCTATTAGGAGATCTTAAAACCCTATTAGGAGTTGTTATTTACAATGCAATAAGTACAATGACCTAGTTAAGGGTCTAACCCTATTAGGAGTCTTGTACAAATAACCCTCTTAGGGGTGAGGACTCACTGTCCAAAAAGCTCACTGCTAAAATGATGAAGGTTGCAACCTTCAGTAAAATAGATATGCACTATATCTGATAAATGAACTATTTGAGTAGACCTACTATCTTGATCATTTCCATTATGTTGTATACTTACACTTCTTCTTCACATAGATCTTTTCTTGATGAATGAAATGTCTCTACTATCCCACAACAATGGACATTCTATTCTGTACTTTTTCTGTCTCTTTTCTTATCATTCACACTTAGCGTTCACCAAATGAACTACTATAAGTATCTTCCCAAAAGATGTGATCTTTGTCATCTTTAAGAGTCCATTCAATACTTATTTTGTCATCCACATCAACCACGCAACTTGATTAGAATCACGCAACCCAAACTAAGTAGACACGATGCTTCACAAAGTTGGCTCCACCAAATTAACTCCAATATCATGATTCTGATAGAACACGTTTGGTGCCTTTAGATAATTATCTTTAACTCATAAATAAACATGAATACAAACACACATATCCCAAAGATAGGTGCAACTCAAGAAATAATGTAATTATGTTGACTCTTCATAGATAATCTTCAGTCACTGTAACTGCCATAACTGATTAACATAACTCAACGGAAACTTCATATCTAACTCAGCGTGAATGCACATAACATCTAGAACATGTATACACCATATAAATAAACATGCATAGCTCCAAAACATCTATACTGATAATTGCATATAGAACACTGATGTATATTATATGTTGTCATCAATGACAAACATACAATAAACTATTTGTATAGAGGCAAATCTCCAACATCTTCCCCCTTGACTCAATGGAATTGCAACACTCTTCTAGTGAAGCCTCACAACTCTCCACTCATGTGTTGGATGTAGTGGTTCTCAGTGCAACTCTCCAGTTAGGGTCTCGGTGTATTATTCTATTTCATGCTCCTATACGATGCACACAAATTCAAAATATATATGAAGAAATAGTTTAGGAAAGTACTCCTTAATCCAAATGAATCATTTTATTGTCATGGAATGTGTAAGGAGACTATAAAAATATATTCACTCTAGTTAATATTGACACATGTGAAGCATACCAAAGGAACTTGAGAGATATGCTATGACATAAATAATATTATTAAGGTGATGTCAAGTGTCTTGATCTATGAGGGTAGGAAAACATAGATGAATTGGTACAAAAGGTTTCATTCAAGTCAGAGGAAATGGATAATTACCTAAGGGGATAATGTGAGATTGGACCAAGTTTATATTCAATGACATTTTTAAAGATCATCTAAATATTCATTGCTAATAAAAATGCACAAACTAATGTGTAATAGATCCAAGGTGAGGCTCAAAGAGCTTCATCTTTTGAAAGCATTAACCAAAGAAATTCTAAGAACAATATATGAAAGAGACAAAGAATAAGGCAACTTGTATTATTAAGAAGGATGAGATTCAACTAGAATAATAAGGCAACTTGTAACTCTTTGTATGTATCATCCAATCCATATTTGACATTGTAAGGATTGGTAATATCATCATTGTCATCATTTTTATCAGTTTTGATAATGTCATCAGCTACAAAGATGTCATGTTCATGAAAATTAACTCCTACATCATCATGATCTATCTCCTCTTCTTTGAGATCTTTGTCAGGCACATCATCAACTAATTGTTGATCATAATCATCATCTACATCATCTTCTAGTTCTTCAGTATCTTCTTCGACTAATAGGTGTTAGGAGTTAATTTGACTTGGTTTTAGCATTAGAGTGACAAACCTTGTGGTTTAGGTTCCATTAACAAAATATACTCATTTTTTAGCTTCCTATTATCATCTTTATATTCATTGATCTTTTTAAAGATCATCTAAATATTCATTTCTAATGAAAATGAAGAAACTAATGTGTAATAGATCCAAGGTGAGGATCAAAGAGCCTCATCTTTTGAAACCATTAAATAAAGAAATGCTAAGAACAATATATGAAAGAGATGAAGAATAAGGCAACTTGTATTATTAGGAAGGACAAGATTCCTTTATATAGCATGAACTCATGTTTGAGTCTTGAAACCCTCCCATATCATCAAAAAATGTGCCTAGACTAATCATGTCAAGTTTCACTCCACATGTGCACAAATTGAAAAAATTCAACAATGGCCCCATTCAAATGTCACTATGCAGGGTAAACATGAGGAAACACCAATTTTTGAGAATGAAATAACCAAAGATATGATCAAATAATATCTAATCATAAAAATGCATAGAGTAATTAGGATTTGATCATATGTAAATTTCTAGGAGAGCTATAATAGTTGTAACATCATGAAGTAACAACATTAAAACGTGCATCATGAATCAATTATGTAATGGCATAAAAATTTAAAAAACATCATGAATTAATTATGTAATGGCATAAAAAATGAAAAACATCATGAGTTAATTATGTAACCATATAATTCAAATATAATTCTATCAAGAAATCAATATCAAATAGATAATATAATCGTATAACTCATACGTTTGAATGTCATTGATCTTCTTCTTCATCCAACTCCGTCTTTATCATCTATTCTAGATTCAACATTGTAAGGATTGTTCATATCATCATCATCGTCATTGTCACTGATATCATTTTTGATAATGTCATCATCTTCGTGAACATAAAATCCTACATCATCATGATCTAGTTTCTCTTCTTCGACATCTTCAATAGGTACACCATCAACTAACTATTGATCCTTATCATCATATACATCATCTTCTAGTTATCCAGTATCTTCTTCCACCAATAGGTGTTAGGGGTTAATTTGACTAGGTTTTAGCATTAGAGTGACAAACCTTGTGGTTTAGGTTCCATAAACAAAATATACTCATTTTTTTTTAATCTTTCTATTGCCATCTTTATATTCATTGAGATTTTTAAAGATCATAAAAATATTCATTACTAATGAAAATTCACAAATAGATGTGGAATAGAGACAAGGTGAGGCTTAGAGAGCCTCATCTTTTGAAATCATTACCCAAATAAATGCTAAGAACAATATATGAAAGAGACAAAGAATAAGGAAACTTGTATTATTAGGAAGGATGAGATGCCTTTATATAGAATGACCTCATGTTTGAGTCTCGAAACCCTCTCATATTTTCAACGCATGCGTCTAGGATAACTATGCCAAGTTTCAATCCATACATGCACAAATTGAAAAAAAATCAACGTTGGCCCCATTCACATGTCACTATGTGTGTTGAACATGAGGAAAAACCAATTTTTTGGGGAATGAAATAACCAAAGATATGATCAACTAATATCTAATTGTAAATAGGCATATATTAATTAGTATTTGATCATATTTAAATTTTTAGGAGAGCTACAATAGTTGTAACATCATAAATTAACAATATTGAAAAGTGCATCATGAATGAATTATGTAATGGCATAAAAATTAAAAACATCATGAATTAATTATGTAACCATATAATTAAAATATAATTCCATTAATAAATCAATATCAAATAGATAATATAATCACATTACTCATACCTTTCAATGTAATTGATCTTCTACTTCATCCAACTTTGTGTTTGTATCATTCAATCCATATTTGATATTGTAAGGATTGGTCATATCATCATCATCATCACTGATATTAGTTTCGATAATGTCATCATCCAAATGGATATCATATTTATGAACATTAACTCCTACATCATCATGATCTAGTTCCTCTTCTTTGACATCTTTGCCAGGCACATCATCAACTAACTATTGATCTTGATCATCATCTACATCATCTTCTAGTTCTTTGGTATCTTCTTCTTCCACTACATTATACTTTATTGGCCTTCCTCTCTGATTATGTCTTACAAAAAATGACCAACTTGGTTTACCTAGAACCTCTACCTAAAATAGCTGCTTGCATTGGCTTGGAATAACGTAGGGACCATTTCAAGCTTGCTCGACTGACCTTGTATTAACCATGGTAAATCCATTATCATGTTCAATAACAATTCTCTCCAAGTCATTTTCATTCAATCGTATCCTATACCATCAGATGATGAAAAAAAATAATTTGAAGGGCTTAAAGTCACACTCAAGTATATCATCCAAAATCCCATAGTATCAATTTTCTAAAACTTCTGGATGTATGTCGCTTCTAGATGAAACATTAGTCACCTCAAATACTATGGTTATCCTAGAATCACAAGTTTTCTTCGTGTCATCCAACTTTTTGATTTGAAATTTATGACCATTGCATCACATAGCCTTGTGGTATTTCACCTACAATATGTCAAACATGTAAAAATTACTGCATTTTTAGTTGATAAAAATATTTATTCTTGGCTGAATGTATGCAAAGAAAAAAACTCAACATATATATACATCAATATAATTGAAAATAATTAAAAATTATGGGTGATTAATATACTTATACATACCTTTTTCTCTCTTACACCATGTGTTAAATAAATTTCCCTTGGTGTAACATTAGAATATCTATTATGATGAGCTTCTTTAACTAATGAAGCCACACCTTCCCATGTTAATATGTGACCAGATTGTTGACATCATTCAATCTATATCGTCGTCCAATCAAGATTTTTTTTGACATAAAAATGTAGTTCATCCCACTCTCGACCAATTGTATCACAAATTTTGAAATTCACAAATGATGTATAATTAGTTATTTACCAAGGTATACGACCTTAATTTATAACTGATGTACCTCAAAACCTAACATCCCACTACCAATGATCACTTGGAGAGTTTGAGCACAAAGCTTGGAATACTTTGAGAACTTTCCAATCTGTTTGTTGCAACCTCAAAATTTTGACATAATTTTGACCATATATATGAACTATAAGATATTTTCCTAATGGACCATGTTAGTCAACACCAAGCTTTTGTAAAGTTACTGAAGTTTTTTATGAAGTTTCACCACAAAAGTAGCCCAAATAGAATGCCTATCTTCACCCAAAATATTTACGTGCATTAGAATGTAAATGTTGTGAAGCATATTTATTCTAATATCAGATTTTAGATCATATAAAAATACCTCATAAAATACAAATGAAAATACCTAACAGAAAGCTTCCATGATCCATAAAAAACCCAAGAGAGGCACATATAACATTGGTTCATACAATTTTTTTGTTTCACACGTAGAAAAAATGGTTGTAAAATAGCAAAGACATCTCTATTTCGCAAAGACAGAAAGGGTTGCAAAATATAAACCCCATCATTGTTTCACAAAGACATAAACAAGAGTTGCGAAATAATAAACCCATCGTTGTTTCACAAAGGACAAAAAGTGAGAATTGTGAAACGGCGAAGTCATTGCCATTTTGTAAAGAGCATATTTACCACTTGTGAATTAGTGAAATGGTCACCATTTCAAGGATATGAATAAATAAATTTGTGATGTGGAAAAAGAGGTAATAAAATGAGTTGGTTGTCATTTCATCGGAGTAACATAACACACATGTTGAAGTGTGATGGGAATTAAATATGCTTATGAGCTCATAATTAAATGGGCCAGAGCATGAATTAAAACAACACAAGTGATAATCAAAATTTGAGTACTTATTGAGATGAAAGTGAAGTGGTGAGAAGTTCACCGTTAGTTATAGATGGCTTGGAAGAAATTAGTAAGTTAACCTTTCTACTTCTAGCTCAAATTTTATTTTCTAAAATGTCTAAGAGAAAGGTTAAAGAGGAACAAAAGGGTGAGGTACAGAAAGTCCCTTTACAAAAATCCCTCCTAGATGCGTTGCCTAGGTCTGTTGATACTAGAACAAAGGTTATTTTGACGGTTTTCTGGTCTGAATGTAGAGATGCTAATATACCAAATATCGATAGGTCCCTATTTTGGTATTTATACAATAATAGGGATGAGAAAGTGCCTATTTCTAACCCCTAGAAGATTTACCTAGCAAAATTTATTGTGCCAAATGTATTCATATATGTTGATGTTATTGATTAGTTGGCTTGAAATTACAAACAAGAAACCAAAATGGTTAAGAGGGGTAGAAAAAAACCCAATTCTCATTGTTTCTAAATCATGTATCACTAAATTTTTTAGTTTGAACAAGGAAGCACTAACTAGAATTGACAGGGAGGGGGAGTTAGTGGACTATGAAACCTAATGGTAAAGACCATGGGGCTATGGGAGGTAGCCTATTTAAGGAAGAGGGGACATAATAAAAAACCAATGATGGTGAGTGGTGGTAGTAACATTTTTTGTCCTTCAAATTTCATAAGTTTTGTGAGGCCTTTAGGTCAAATTTTTAGGGTTTGCAGTGTTATTATGTTATTTGAAGGTTAGGGTTTAGTGTTTTATGGTTAAAATGTGTCATATGAAGAAAACCCTTAAATATTTTGTTTTTTAAATACCTTTTTGGGTAACTTAACTCACTTAAGAATGGGATATTTTATCGTTGGAGGGGACTGGTCCATAATTTCCTAGCACTTTATGTTTTAAGTTTTAGCCCCTTTTAATTTTATAGGCCTCAATTTTTTATTTTTCGAAGTCCTAGTGCCTTGGTCCATTATATTTTTAATTCCTAAGAAAAGTGTTGTGTGGTCATATTAGGTGGGTCCCTTTATCTTTTACAATAGCAGGTTACGTGGTGTTTTACAATTTTTCATGATCCTGTGATGATGTCACAGCTTGGACATAGTTGATTACAGGAAAGAAAGGAGGTTCCAACTATCATGCTTTGGTTGGTCTACGATGCTACTTCTTACCTTATATTATGTTTGGCGATCTTTATTGTTAATTATCAAGATACTAAAGGTTCCATCTTTTAGAATGTGCAAGAAATGAATGGTGATCTTTTTTTTGAAGGGAAAAGGTGTTCGACTTTTAACTCAAAGATGAAATGAATTACATTGGTTAGTGGGTAAAAATTTGAAGAGATCAACAGATCTCATGATCCCTTAATAAAAGTTGCAAGACCTTTATTGGTTGCGGGATGGCGATATGTTGCCACATGTCTTAGACCAATGGATAATAGAGGAGGTAGGACATGGTGGCGGATAGTTTTTGTAAAGTGATTGTTCATGGGAATTACTTAAGGAATTTTATATTTAGTTGTCGATTACATTGATTTTATTTGGTGGAAAACTAAAGTGATCATCTTTTTGCACATGGTGATATTCATTGAAGATCTTTTAATCTGATCAAAAAGGTGATCGAGGCGTATTTCATAAAGGTGTGTCTATGGTTTGAGAAAGAGTTAAAGATAGATCAAGATCAATAGCTGTCATAATCCCATGATCAAATATGTGAGATGTTTAACCATTGTGGGATCACGAGATCTTGCCATATATCATTGGTTTTCAAATGCTAATTAAAGATAGGTCCAGTTGATAATGTGTTTCATATGGTGATTTGATGAACTCACTAGTAGATTTGACCTCAAATTTTGATGAAACTTGGTTAAAATTTTGACAGTAATTGGTCAAATTTACGACCAAAACTTTCATCGGTCTTTTTTTGTCAAATTTTCGACGTATTTATAATTCGTCAAAATTTCGACCAAGAAAAGGTCAAAATTTTGACTATAGCCCAGGCTTAAAATTGCTGTCTTTTTTAGTGCATTGGTTGAAATTTTGACCAATACTTCCACCAACGATTGGTCAAAATTTTGACCATCCCATTGGTGGAAACCATAGCATTCTCGTCGAAAGCTTTTAATGGAATGGTCAAAATTTCGACCAAGGTTTGGTGGAAATGAACCATGACATTGGTCAAAATTTTGACCATCCCATTGGTGGAAAGCATAGCATTCTCATCGAAAGCTTGAGTGTAATGGTCGAAATTTTGACCAATCGTTGGTGGAAATGAGCCGTGGCATTGGTCAAAATTTTGACCAATGTTAATTTTTTTTTAAAAAATATTTAAAAAAAAAAAAAAAAAAATCTACTTGGATTCAACTGTGTAGTTTTTTGAGTCAAACTCATTGACCTTTGATTCATGAGTAGTGGTTTACACAAACCCATCTCTCATGAGAATGAATGGAACACTTAGCACTCATTGGCTCTGGGT
>MU223728.1:1574040-1586257 GCA_018584345.1 Thuja plicata | reverse complement strand
TAATTATTTGTATGATGGGAAGCCTTAATTGGCTGACCTAGTTAATTGTGTATTAGGAAAGCTTAACTGGCCGACCTAATGGGTTATTGTAAGAGGGTATATATGAGTGATATTTTCATTTGTGAAATGTGTGGTAGAGAAATAAAAGAGAAAATATTTGTGAAGCTACAAAGCTTGACTGTGGGATAGAGAGCATAGTTGGTACTTTATTGGAATTGACCAAGCAAAGACAGTCTCTATCAGATAGTTCATTGGATTGTGTATTTTCTGTATAAACTTGATGTGGATTATGAATCCTTAAGGGTGGCTTTAACCTTCTTTGGCTAGTGAGCCTACTACTTTCATTGACTCCTAACAGGGTATGTCTCCTAATAGGGACTGTTTACTGTAATGTAATAACAAGCTCCTAACAGGGCTAATATCTTTTAACAGGGCTACTATACTCTCAGTACATTTTTTGTGGGTGTTAATTCCCACCAGGGTTTTACCTTTAACAGGGTTTCCTCGACAAAAAACATTGTGTTATGGTGTTGGCAATTACTGTGTTATTTTATTTTGATGTTATGGTTCATAAAGTTTAAAGTTTAATAATCTATTGCACAACTGATTCACCCCCCCTCTAAGTTGTCTTGTGGAATTTTATTCCTAACAATTGGTATTAGAGCTACTGGTCCTCAGAGAGAAATTTTTACAGCTTAAGGTGATCCTGAAGATGACTTACTACAGGAAGGATAGTCTGAAGTTTGATCCTAAAAACTTTGACAGTTGGTAGAACAAGATGAGAACACATTTTCTATGTCTGGGAATTGAGTACTGGATGATCACAAAGAAGAATGTAGCAATAGCGACTGAAGATGAGCTAGACAAGGCTACTGAAGATGAAAAGAAACTATTTTCCTATAATATGGTTGCAAGGGAATCTTTGATCAATGCCCTATCTGAAGGAGAATTCACTGAAGTGAGGGACATGGACTCTGTACATGACATCTGGACAAGAATGGAAGCATTGTATGTTGGAGACAAATTTACAAAACAAGTGAAGTTGTAGAACTGGAAAACAAAGATGGAATCACTGAAGATGAGATAAGATTAGAATGTCAAAGCATATGCATAAAGAATTATTGAGGTAGTTACTGGTATTAGGAACTCTGGAGGTACTTAAAGAAAGGAAGAAGTAATTGCAAAGATTCTCAGATCTTTGACACCTGCATATAGAACCAAAGTACATGCTATAGAGGAGATCATACCTTTGACAGCGAACTTCACCAGAGAGGTTGATTGGAAAGCTTACTACATTTGAGGCTGTAGAATTGGGAGACACTTTACCTAGGGTAGAGTCAGCATTCAAGGCAACTGTGCACAAGAAAAAGAAGACCTTATCTGGAAATACAAGAAGTAGTGATCTAAGAGAAGAACTTGGAGCTTATGCTGATGAATGGGAATGGATACATGAAGAAGAAACAAAGCTAGATGAAGTTGTGGCACTAATTGCTAGAAGAGAAAAGAGAAGTAAGGGTAAATTTGAAGGAAAATTACCTTTGAAATGTTTTTCATGTAATACAATTGGTCATTTTTCATCTAGATGTCCTACAAGAATCCCAAAGCACAAACCTAAGTTTTTCAAGTCTAAGTTCTCAAAAGATAAGGAATGTTATTATGCTAGTGAGGGAATATCTGATGATGAGGATGATAAATTTGATGAGATTGGATTCATTGCTATTAAAGATGATGCACCTATGCATGAGGAAAAATCCCTAGTATCCCAAGTTGAAAATAAATTTGAATGGGTTATATACAGTGGAAGTTCACACCATATGACTGGAGATAGGAATAAGTTTGTGAGTTTGAAGAAACATGATGGTGGTGTTGTCAAATTTGGTGACAATACTCCTAAAAATATTATTGGAGTTGGATCTATTTCTTTGGATGGAAAGACTAACACTGACAATGTATTACTTGTTGATGGACTTAAACATAACTTGCTGAGTGTTGGACAGCTAGTGGACAAGGGTTATCAGCTGAATTTCATTAATGGGAAATGTTCTATCAAGAGTAAGATAGGAGACTTGATAGCATCTGGTTCTAAATCTAGAGGTAATGTATTTGAACTTAACACATCTGAAGCTACTTGTTTTATTGTTAAAGTTGATGACAGTTGGTTATGGCACAAAAGATTTTGTCATGTTAATTTTGATAACATTGTGAAGCCAAGTATGACAAAATCAGTAAGTGATCTACCTAGAATTGTGAAGCCATCTAACACTATGTGTAGAGAATGTGTCATGGGGAAAAAAAATAGAAGCACTTTCAAGAGCAAGGCCTATTCTGAAAAAGGAAAGTTGGATATGGTACATACAGATCTGTGTGGTCCTACAAGAACAAGATTATACTATGGTGAAAGGTATTTTATACTTTTTGTTGATGAATTTTATAGAATGATGTGGGTTACATATCTGAGAGAGAAATAAGAGGCATTTGACAAATTCAAGATATTCAAGGAAAAAGTTGAGAATAAATCTAGTTTAAAGATGAAATGTTTGAGATCAGACAGAGGAGGAGAGTTTAATTCAGAACTATTCAATACATACTATGAAGAGAATGGAATACACAGATAGACTTCAGCCCCTAGAACTCCACAATAGAATGGGATACCAAAGCAAAGAAATAGAACTATATTAGATGATAAAAGGACTATGTTGCTGGAAGGAAATGTATCACATGTTCACTGGAGAGAAGCAGTTGGGACTGCTGTGTACACACTAAACATAATTCAAATTAGCAAAGGTACAAGTAAGACTCCTTATGAATTATGGTTTGATCATACACCTACTATGAAATACTTTAGAATATTTGGAAGTAAATGTTATATCAGAAGAGATTATGAGATTGGAAAATTTGATGCTAGAAGTGATGAAGGAATCTTTCTTGTTTATTCTACTAAAAGAAAATCATACAAATGTTTTAATCTAAGATTAAGAAAGTTGATTGAAAGCGCCAATGTGAAGATAGATGAAAAGTTACAAATTCAGGAAAGAATGTATGACTGTGATCGGATTATAGAAACAAAAGAAGTTACTACAGAACCTAAAGAACCTTTGATGATTGAGAATGAATCTCTGATGACTGAAAATGAAGGTGAAGATGAACAGACTGAAGATACTAAGCCACAGATGACACCAAGGTATGTTAAGAAGAACCATCCTAAAGATCAAATTATTGGTGATACAGGTAAATATATAATGACTAGATCTAAGGCTAGAGAAGAGATTTGTTTGATTTCTCATGTTGAACCAAAGGCTACTGATGAAGCATGTAGAGATGAATCTTGGACTAAAGCTATGGAAGAACTTGAGCAGATTAAGAAGAACAATACTTGGGAATTGGTTCCAAGACCTAAGAACAAAAATGTGATTGGCACTAAATGGGTTTTCAGAAACAAGATGAATGAGAAAGGTACAGTGGTAAGAAACAAAGCTAGATTGGTTTGTAAAGGCTACTCACAACAAGAAGGAATAGAATATGAGGGGAAATTTTCTCATATTTCTAGATTGGAAGCTGTGAGACTATTTCTTGCTTATGCTGCACATAAAGACTTTAAAGTGTATCAGATGGATGTGAAGTCAGCATTCCTGAATGGTGATCTAGAGGAAGAGGTATACATTGAGAAACTTGATGGTTTTCCTTTAACAGATGATGAAAACATGGTTTGCAAATTAAAGAAGGCACTGTATGGACTGAAACAAGCACCAAGGGCATGGTATGAAAGACTAGACAAATATCTACTTCATCTTGGTTTTAGAAAAGGTAATGCAAATAGTAATTTGTATTTAAGAACTGATGAAGATGGAATCTTGATTATAGAAGTTTTTGTTGATGATATCATTTTTGGAGGTAATGACAAAATGAGTAAGAAATTTTCTAAAGAAATGGAGAATTAGTTTGAAATTTCTATGATTGGTGAGATGAAATATTTTCTTGGTTTGCAAATTAATCAGAGAAAGAATGACATTTTTATATTTTAGACCAAGTATCTTGAGGAAATGTTGAAAAAGTTTGGAATGGAAGATTGTAAACCTGTTGGAACACCTATGGTGACTGGAAACAAGCTGACTAGTGATGATGAGACTCAGAGTGTTGTTCAGACTAAGTATAGATCAATGATTGGAGGTCTACAATATCTAACACACACTAGACTAGATATTACCAATGCAGTTGGAATTGTGGCTAGATATCAAGTAGATCCTAAAGAAACACATTTTGCTACTATGAAAAGAATCTTCAGATATTTGAAAGGAACTGTGGAATATGGATTGTGGTATGAAAAATTTGATGATTTTACTTTGCAGGCTTTTACTGATGCAGATTGGGCAGGTAATGTGTATGAAAGAAAAATCACAAGTGGTAGTACATTTTTCCTTTGGAAGAGATTGGTTTCCTGGTTAAGCAAGAAGTGGAACTGTATTGCTCAATCTACTACTGAATCTGAATATGTAGTTGTTGCAATAAATTGCACACAAGTTGTTTGGATGAAAAAAAAATGCTGGAAGATATTGGAATAATTTTCAAGGAGACAGTGGTTATTCATTATGATAATACATGTATAGTAAACATTTCAAACCTATAATGCACTCAAAGACTAAACATATTTCTATCAAGTATCATTTCTTGAGGGAGAAGGTGGATGCTAAGGAGATTAAACTGGAGTACATAAGCACAAAGGAACATATAGAAAATATATTTACTAAAACTTTTCCAAAAGATGCTTTTGAATACCTCAGAGGCATGCTTGGGGTGATGGCCCCTCCCAGTGGTAATTAAATGATGTAGATATGCATCAGTCCAGTGGATCTCAGAGCTATATTATTCTCTGGACTTGATGTATGGATCTACTCCTTAGGGGGGGTGATCGTAGGAGAACACTATGGAGCACATTTGGGTGATCTTGCACCTGATTAGACATGAATATTTGACAAAGATACACCTTACCAAATACTACAGATGAGTTATGGCACCCTTTTCCATTGCTTCCAAAGGGGGAAGGAATCTATGTGAAAATCCCTACTGTTTTGGTGACATTTGTTGAGGATATTGAGAAGATTGTAAAGAGAGAGTGTACTTTTGGGTTGATGCATATGGATTTTCCCATATGTTGCCATCAATGCAAAAGGGGGAGATTTTTGGATGATATCATTTTTTGGTACTAATCATGTTGTTGATACTCATTTTTTGTCACTGATTTCAACATATATTTCTGTGAAAGAAGATAGACTAGTTACTTGACTGGAAGGCGTGTATGGACATTGTATGGATAAACCAGAATGAGAAAAGTTGGATTTAAGTAGAAGATTGAGTTTTGGAATTACATATAAGGCCACTTGACTTTATGTTTCATATCATGGATGTTATAGCTATTTTAGTAAAGACTATTTTTCTGGACTGTAACTGTGATTCTGGACAGATAAGGTCTATGTGTTTCGGGCATATCTTTCTAAGGAAGATGTTTCAAAACTTGTGAGCTTACTGATGGAGAGCTGACATATGGTGGTGAAATGGGTTGAGCTCAATTTATGTTTGGGTACTGATGATGTCAGTTGTGGTGTGTGTTCTGGAGAAGACTTATTTCCTAGCTGACTTCAGACTTGTAACATGTGGAAATTAATTCTGAGCATGGACTGCAGATCTGGAAGTATTTGTAATGAATTATAAATATTTTATACTTTTTATAGGTACCGTGTGTATCTTAGCAAGGGCTTATGTAATTATTTGTATGATGGGAAGCCTTAATTGGTTGACCTAGTTAATTGTGTATTAGGAAAGCTTAACTAGCCGACCTAATGGATTATTGTAAGAGGGTGTATATGAGTGATCTTTTCATTTGTGAAAAGTGTGGTAGAGAAAGAAAAGAGAAGAGATTTGTGATGTTGTGAAGCTTGACTATTGGATAGAGAGGAGAGTTGGTAATTCATTGGAACTGACCAAGTAAAGAAAATTTCTATCAGACAGTTCACTGGATTGTATATTTGTTGTAGACACTTGATGCGGATTGTGAATCCTTGAGGGTGGCTTTAACCTTCTTTTGGTAGTGAGCCTTGGTAGTGAGCCTACTACTTTCATTGACTCCTAACAAGGTCTATCTCCTAACAGGGACTGTGTACTGTAATGTAATAATAAGCTCCTAACAGGGCTATTATCTTTTAACAAGGATACTATACTCTTAGTACATTATTTTTTGGGTGTTAATTCCCACCGGTGTTTTACCTTTAATAGGGTTTCCTCGACAACAAACATTGTGTTATGGTGTTGGCAATTACTGTGTTATTTACTTTTGATGTTATGGTTCATAAAGTTTAAAGTTTAATAATATATTGCACAACTGATTCACCCCCCTCTCAGTTGTCTTGTGGGTTGTTATTCCTAACAACTTCCTCACTCTCCAATGTTGAATTTGAAGATGTCAAAACATGCACCACTACAAAGCAAATGTGGGAAAAATTGAAACTGTTACATGGAAGAGATGAAAATGTGCTAAGAGATGAGGCAGAAAGCCTAAGAGGAAAATTTGATGACCTAAGAATGAAAGAAGGAGAAAACATCACTTATTACAATTGTAGAATCAAAGAGGTATTCAATTCTATCTAAGGAGTAGGAGGTGTACTTGAAGAAGAAACAATGGTAAGTAAAATAATAAGAGCCTTACTTCCTATTTATGCTATTAGAGTATCTACTATACAAGAAATGAGAGCAGTAGCAAATAACAATGTCACTCTAGATAGTTTGGTTGGTAGAATTATTTCATTTGAGATGAATAAATTTGACAAAAGTGTCTTACCATATATTGACTCTACATTCAAATATTCTTTTAAAATAAGTAAGTCAAGTCATAAACACACTATGAGAAATGATAGTGAAAGTGATAGTGATGACTAAGAACTTGATGATATTGAAGCACTATTGGCTAGAAGATTGTAGAGAGGCAAAGGTAGACACAAAGGTAAATTACCATTGGTATGTTTTAATTGTAAAGAGATTGGACACTTTTCTGCTAGATGTCCTAACAAAAGTAAAGAAGACAAAAATAATGATAGATCATATGAAAAGAAGTTTGACATGGGTGATGATAGAGACTACTGAAGCAACTGACAATTTGATAGAAGAGACAACTGAGACTACAGGGACAAAGGGAAGAAAGCTTGTTACTTGGCTGAGAACAAAGCCTAGAATACTGACACTGAACTTGATGAATATATTGAGGTGGTATTTGTTGCTATGAAGGATGATTCAGACGAAGAGGAAATTTATGTGGAAACTGCACTTATATCTAAGGTTAGTAAGAATGATGTCTGGATTATTGATAGTGGCTATACTCACCACATGATTGGAGATAAGGAAAAGTTTGAAACTTTTGAATACTATAATAGTGGTTAAGTAAGAATGGGTAATGAAAGGTAAAGGAACCATAATTTTGAATAATCTAATCAGATGTGAAAATTCATATTGGGTGAAAGGACTTAACTATAATCTATTGAGTGTTTCACAACTGAATAATACAGGTCACCGAGTTGCATTTGAGAACAAAAAGGAAAAGATCTTTAATGAATCAGGAAGGTTGATCAGAACTAGTGAATAGAAAAAAGTTAACCTATTCTATCTAAATGATATTAACACCACTTGTTTAATTGCTAGAAACAAAGACATATGGTTGTGGCATAAAAGGTTATGTCATATGAGTTTTGACAACATGGTTAGGATAAGAAATAAAAGGAAAGTAAGAGGCTTACCAAGCATGTCAAAACTTGACCATATCATGTGTAAGAATTGTAAAAAAAGTAAAATGACAAAGTCTAGTTTCAAGAGAAAAACCTACACATCTAATGCTATTCTAGAATTAGTCCATACTTATCTATGTGGACCAATGAAAACAAAGAGTTACTATGGTGATAGATACTTCATTCTCTTTGTTGATGATTATTCTAGAATGATGACTGTTATGATCTTAAAAGAGAAATTAGAAGCATTCAAGATGTTTAAATGGTATAAAGCTATTGTAGAAAACATAGTGGTAAGGAACTGTAATGCTTAAGATCATATAAAGGAGGAGAATTAATTTTTGATGAATTCACTAACTTTTGTAATGAGCATGGAATTCAAAGACGGTTTTCTACACCAAGAACACCACAACAAAATGGGATTGCTAAAAGAAGGAATAGATCCATTGTTGATTATGCCAGAACACTGATGATTGAGAAAGGAATCACTCAAACATTCTGGAGGGAATCTGTCAGTACTAATGTCTACACATTGAACAGAGTTCAATTAAAGAAAGACATCAATAAGACACCTTATGAGCTATGGTATGGACATACAACCAATGTAAGTTATTGGAAGTCAATTTATATTTTGAAAGATGATAGAAATAGAAAGCTTGACTCCAAAGGTGAAAAAGGAATATTTTTAGGGTATTCTACCAAAAGCAAGGCTTATAAATGTCTTAACAAGTCCTCTAACAAAATAATTGAAAGTGCAAATGTCAAAATAGATGAATTTGCTGAGAAAAATGATGAGGAAAGAAGAAAAGAACTAGAATACTACAACATGTTTGTATATATTTAAAAACCTATGACTCTTCCTAAGCAACAGGGTATCTTTCCCGAACAACAGAACAATGCACCCGAGCATCAGGCTGCAAACACTGAAAATAAGGAAATTGCTCAAAATAATGTCCCGAGAAATGGAGGTCAAGATGATGATAAGAATGATGAAAAAAGAGCTAAACCAGTACTTGCCAAGTATGTGAGAAGACATCATCCATAGAACTAGATCATAGGAGACAAGAGAGCTGGAATGAGAACAAGAAGTAAGTCACTAAACACTAGATGTTTGATTTGTGATTTTGAGCCTAAATTTGTTTATACTGCACTTGAAAATGAAGAATGGGTCAGTGCTATGAATGAAGAGATAGAATATATTGAGAAGAACATAACATGGACATTAGTACCTAGACCGAATGACAAGAATGTCATTGGTACCAAATGGATATTTAGAAACAAGCTGAATGAGAATGGAGAAGTCACAAGGAACAAAGCAAGATTATTATGCAAGGGGTATGCACAAGAAGAAGGTATTGACTATGGAGAAACCTTTGCACCTATTGCTAGACTAGAAGGAGTCAGAATTCTACTTTCTTATGTTGTATTCAAAGGATTCAAGGTATATCAAATGAATGTCAAATATGCATTCCTAAATGGAATACTAGAAGAAGAGGTATACATTGAACAACCATAAGGGTTTGTCGATCCTAACAAGAGAAACATGGTTTGTAGACTACACAAATCTTTGTATAAATTAAAACAAGCACTGAGAGCATGGTATGAAAGAATTCACTCCTATCTCATAAGTATTGGATTTGTAAGAACAAGTGAAAATAGTAATCTGTATTTAAAAGAAGATACTGATCATAATATTTTGATTGCTGAAATATTTGTTGATGATATCATATTTGGTGGTAACGATATGTTATGAAAATCATTTGCTAATGAAATGAGCAAAGAGTTTGAGATGTCAATGTTTGGGGAGATCAAATTCTTTCTTGGTCTACAGATTCTTCAACAGGATGAAGGCATCTATATCACACAATCCAAATACATCAAGGAAGCGTTGAAGATATTCAAAATGGAAGATTCCAAGCCAGTTGGAAGACCTATGGCTACCAGATGTAAGATGACAAAGGAAGACAAGTCAACTAACGTAAATCAAAGTCTATATAGATCAATGATTAGAAAACTCATGTATGTTGTTCATACTAGACCAGATATAGCACATGTAGTTGGAATAGTTGCAAGATTCTCTGCTAATCCCAAGGAATCACACATGATTGATATCAAAAGAATTCTAAGATATCTAAAGAATACTGAGGACTATGGCTTATGGTATAAAAGAGAACGCAAATTTGAGCTTCAAGTCTACATAGATGTTGATTGGGATGGAAACTTATGTTGGCAAGTTGACTTCTTGAGGATGCATGACTCATTTTCTATTTTCATCATGGCAACAAATTCACACTAAGTTTCTGTCAAAGATAACTTAGAAGATAAAATGACTAAGTATGGAAAATAGGAAAAATAGAGATATACAGTGATCAGCACATCAGTGCACATGTGAGAGATTGAATTAGAGTATGCGCGTTTAGATATATGTTATATGTGTTGTCTACATACTAAGTCCAAAAATGTATGGTACGACATGATAGTACGGAGAAGTTACAGACAGATCAATACACTAGCAGTCCAAAAGATAGAGTATGGAAGCCAACAAGTGTTTTGATCAGCATGAATTATTTTGTTATGTAACGGCCAAGTGCCTTTGATTATATGTTTGTAATGATTTAATTAGTATTTTTGTAAACATGCTTAAGCTGACTTGCTCAAAAGTGTTGTGTATTATGTTTTAGGGCCGACCATAAGTCTTGTTTTGGGATTCGTCTATTCGAGTATGAACATATAAGTATGTAATGTAAAGTTATGTTACAAACATTGAATAATATGTGTGAGAAAGATATAGAGGAGTAGTATGATGAAGTCAGTATGAGATAAAGCCCTTTAAGAGAGTAAGAGAATTCACGCATACACAGAACTAAACAGACAACAGTGTCATCACAATAGTTCACTTTTGATATAGTGTATATCAACTATCAGAAGGTTGTAGCCTTCATCTTATTGGGTAGTGAGCCTAAGCAGTGAGCCATATACCTTTAACAAGGTTTTGTAAAAGACTCCTAAACGGGTCAGACCTTTAACCAGGTCATTGTACTTGCATTGTAAAGACTGCTTCTAACAGGGAAAAGGAACTTTAACAGGTTCACTATACTAGTACAATATTTGTGGGTAATAATTCCCATTGGGGTTTTCCTTTGATCAAGGTTTCCCTATAATCATATCATGTGTTATGAGTTCTTATCTTAAGCTTCATTAAATGTATGTTTGATTTATGTTTAAGTTGCAGAAAAGTAATAAATAGACAAACACTGATTCACCCCCCCTCTCAGTGTTTCTAACAATTGGTATCAGAGCTCTGGTCCTCTAAAATAAAGTTTAACCACTTGAGGAGATCATGGACTCAACAAAAGAAAAACATTTGAAAAAGAATCTTGAAGCAGCTCTTGAAGATCTAGATAGATCTGAAAGAGAAAATGAAGAACTTAGACTAAAATTTCATGGCTCACAAATGCTTATCAGGAAATTAAGAAAAGATTTGAAAGATTGTTCTACAAGTGATTTAGGGAAAATGGTCAAAAAGCTAAATGAAGAGAAAATGTCTCTGAAAGATAAAATTAAAAATTTGG
Source organism: Thuja plicata (assembly GCA_018584345.1). Lineage (NCBI taxonomy): Eukaryota > Viridiplantae > Streptophyta > Pinopsida > Cupressales > Cupressaceae > Thuja > Thuja plicata. The sequence continues at coordinate 1,574,919 of MU223728.1, read as the reverse complement.
ATGAACAGCTAATAGATAGTCAAATTTCCATTGAAGAAAAGATCAAAGAAAGAAAACAATTAGAAGATGAACTTTTGAAAGCAAATATGAAAGTATTGGAATTGGAGAACATAAAGAAGAAGATGGAATCTAAATTAATAGAGGTAAAGGATAAGATTGATAAACTCCACAGAAGTTTTGATTCACTTCAATCTCAGCTCAATACACAAAAGCTAAGAGGCAACACTACTGGACTTGGATACAATGTAGCACAAGTTGAAGTAAATTCATTAGAAGAAAGAAAGAAAGCACATGAAGCATCTTTAGAAGCAAAGAAAGTTGAAAATGTTGCAGAGATTAAAATAGATCCACCTAAAGGGGAAATCAAGCAAGTTAACAAAACTTTATATGCATGTAACAAACATGGTCATTTGCCAAGAGATTGCAAAGAGGTAAGACCTTTCAATGGTTATTGTTTCTCCTATAATAAGTTTAATCACAGGGCTATACATTGCAGAACAAATCAAAGAAATCAGTCACAACAGAATCAGAGAAGAATGAATCAAAACAATCAAAGAAATCAACCTCAAAGAAATTTACAGAACATTACATGTCAGATATGTAACTACAATGGACACACAACAAAGCAGTGCAACATGATGAACAAGAACATCAGACCTCCTATCATTTGTCACACATGTGGAAAGGCTGGACACATCTCAAAGTTTTGTAGATCCAAAACTCAAAAGAAAGAGGTGTCTATGCTGGAAACATACCTGTTGGGAGCACACTCAGACATGCAAACATTAGAGGATATAAATCATTTAATCTACATTAACATGTCTAAAAGCATACTCTAAAAACAACAATAGCTTCCACCATGACCTCCGATGAGCTGAA
>MU223728.1:1511840-1545858 GCA_018584345.1 Thuja plicata | reverse complement strand
CACGTGTGAGAGATTGAATCAAAGTATGCGCATTCAGATATATGTTCTATGGGATGTATACATACTAAGTCTAGACATGCATGGTATGACATGATAGTACAAAGAAGTTATAGATAGGTTAGTACTCCAACAGTCCAGAAGACAGAGCATGGAAGCCGACTAGTATTTTAAACAACGTGAATTATTTTGTTATGTTACGGCCAAGAACTTTTTATTATATGTTTGTAATGATGTAATTAGTATTTTTGTAAACACACTTAAGCCAACTTTCTCAGAAGTGTTGTGTATTATGTTTTAGGTCCGACCATAAGTCTTTTTTTGGGTCGCATCTATTTGGGTATGAACATATAAGTATGTAATGTAAAGTTATGTTACAAGCATAGAATAATATGTGTGATAAAGATATAGAAGAGGATTATGATGAATTCAATATAAGATAAATCTCTTTAAGAGAGTAAGAGCATTCACGCATACATGGAACCGATCAGACAGTAGTGTCATCACAACATTTCACTTTTGATATAGTGTATATCAACTATCAGAAGGTTGTAGCCTTCATCTTATTGGGTAGTGAGCCTAGGTAGTGAGCCATATACCTTGAATAGGGTTTTGTAAATGACTCCTAACAGGGTTAGACCTTTAACTAGGTCATTTTACCTGCATTGTAAAGACTGCTTCTAATAGGGCAAAGGAAATTTAACAGGTTCACTATACTAGTAAAATATTTGTGGGTACTAACTCCCATCGGGGTTTTCCTCTGATCAAGGTTTCCCCATAATCATATCATGTGTTATGATTTCTTATGTTAGGCTTCATTAAATGTATGTTTGATTTATGTTTAAGTTGCAGAAAAGTAATAAATAGACAAACAATGATTCACCCCCGCCTCTCAGTGTTTCGAACAACTTAGATGACATAAAGAGCACAACAGGAGGAGAATTCTTTATGGGTGACAGAATTGTCACATGGATAAGTAAGAAGCAAGGATTCATCTCATGATCTACTGCCAAACAAATCAAAGAAATTAGTCACAGTAGAATCAGAGAAGAATGAATCAAAATAATCAGAGAAATCAACCTCAAAGAAATTTACAGAACATTACATGTCAGATATGTAGCTACAATGGACACACAGAAAAGCAGTGCAACATGATGAACAATAACATCAGACCTCCTATCATTTGTCACACATGTGGAAAGGCTGGACACATCTCAAGGTTTTGTAGATCTAGAAATCAAAAGAAAGAGGATCCTAAGAAATCACTATTTGAAGAAGGAGAAGTCAAGTTTGTTCAAGAAAAAGAAGATTCAAGAAAAATTTGGGTTGAATTAAAGAAGGACAATGATGTTGACAAAGTAGTTGATGCATCCAAAGTGGACGCATCCTTTATTTTTGGTTGAATAGACCTTCTTGGTCTTAGGGGGAGCTATTCTAGCTCAGAACACCTACGTGGATGGTATCCTCACCTCTAAGTACACACCTATGAAATTATTTTTATGATCATAGATGGACGAATTATGCATACATGCATTATCTATAATGCATTCTGAATGAAGTTTGAGATTCGCTGTGAAACCTGTGTACGGTTGCAAACATTAAATGTAGTAACTTTTATAAAAAGATGTAAGTCTTCAATCATCTTCACATTTGCATTCGAGATCACAAAATTTGGAGAGCATAGGAGCACTGAGCATCAACGCATAGAATCATAATAGATTTGGTGGTTAAGAAGCATGGTTTAGAAGTTGAAATGGAACCCTAGCAGTCATGTCATTTCAGATTTTTGTGAAACCCTATTTAATCAAGTTCCAAGTAAGTATGGCGACTCCAGTTGTATTTGACATTATAGAGAGGAAGAGATTTGTATTTAAGAGGCATCCATTTAAATCCACATTAGATGATGTGGAAGGATATTTCTCCAAAACCCCGTTAGGTGTTATTCACGTAGAAGACATCTGCGCGTACATTTATTGTAAGAAGGAAACAATTGGAGATAATAGTATAGCCACTCTCATGGCTTTGATGACAAAACAAGACTATTCATTCAAGGATGAATACTTGCACCTCATAGACAACCCTATCTTTGAGTATTCAAATGTGCACAAATTCTATGAACCAAAATGGGTTAAAATCTTGTTGAGCAGCATTCATGATGATCTTTTCTGGATTGGTGAAGTCCCCATCCATATTACTGTAGACCTAATCCACAACATGACTAGACTTCCTAATACTGGACCAGTTCTTCCTACTAGGAAGGATGTCAAGAAATAGGTTGAGCAAGCATGCCTATCCAGAAGTGACAGGTGTGGCATGACAGTTGATCCTATCAAGGAAGAAGACATAAAGCTTCTAACAATGATCCTTGTTTACAAGTTCCAGCATGCAACTAGATTAAACAGTGTGTCAGCAGCCACAGTTCTAGCATCTATAAGGATGGTGAAGGATAACACTTAATTCAATCTATGTGAGATATTGCGTGGTTAATTGATGGACAACATTTGAGTTATCAAGCATGACAAGAACAAAACATTCAGGTTTGGGTCTCTGATCATCTACCTATACTTCCATATTGTTGGTAAGGTTGCAAATATGTACCTAGATAGAAGCAAACCTACAATGTCTCAAATTTCACTAAAAGCCACATTAGAAAGTAGTGCAAAGGATGCTATGGATGTGGACATCAAATCTTTCAGGATAAAGATGCAGAAGAGGTTTAGGATACTTGAGAAGATTCTTGAAAAGTATAAAGGAACCATATGCTTCATAGTAGAGACTGACTAAACTTGTATGGAGGCAGTTGAGCCCAGAACTAAATGGATTCATCCACTTGGGTATGAAGTGGAGGAACATATACTAGAAGGATATGCATAGGTTCTTTTTTCTATTCCCAAAGATCCCAATGAGCCTAGATGGGGCACTTACAAAGAGAAGACTAATGTAGTTGATTCTGTATTATATAGTTTTGATAAAAAAAGAAAAGCATCTAAGATTACATCTAGCATTCTAAGAGTTCATAGAGTCACTCAAGAAGATCTTGACAAAGCTAGAGAAGCCAAGATAGCCAAAGAACTTGAGAAGACTAATGAGATCCAGAAGAAGAAGAAAGTAGAGAGCACTTCTATGCCCTCTACCACCATTGACCTAGATTCATCTCCACCTTCTATACCAAGAAAGAAGTCTAGAGGAAGGAAGGAAGCGCCCAAAAATCACCCATCCTCAAGGAATACATGGAGAAAAGCAAAGAATATTCAATCTCCTCCTGAGGTAGGATTTAGGCCTAGTCTAAATGTCTTAAAGAATAGGATTATAAATGAAGGTAGACTAGACACTATTGCGAAGGTCTATGACAAGTATCAAGAGATTGATAAAACTGAGATACATTCTATGATCATCTCTCATATGATTAAGTTTAAGAAGTCAGTTCTTGAACTTAAGACAGTGATACCTAATAAGTTATGGAACATACTAGAAATTATGAAGAGACATGCAATTGAGGAAGACATGAGGATAAGAGAAGAAAAATTGGATAATCTTCTCCCTGTATGCTCACATGATGAGAAGGAAATTCTATTAGATCTGGTGAAGCCTCATCTTAGAACCAAGACAAGAACTCTACAAATTATGAACAAAGAGTATGAGCAGATAGGAAAAGAAACTAAAAAGGCTTTTGCACAAGAGTTTATGGATAGACACATGTATCCATCAATGATGCATACAACAAAGGTAACTCGAGCGCCTGCCAAATAGGTTACAGAACCAGTGATTCAAGATGCACCTATGACAGGTCCATAGGTCTCGATGTCCTCAGTGACAATAACTTCTGATATAGAAAAAGACTCAAAAGATACTATAGTGGTTCATAACATCAAGATATCCATGACAGCATCTGACAAAGATATGGACAAAGTTGATAAAGCATTTGTAAGAACTTAAGAGATGTGCACTGATGATACATCTATACAACAAGATGAAGGTCCCTCCAATGATCCAATAGACTTGAATGAAGAGAAAGATACTCAAGATAATGAGACACCAATCAAGGAAGAACCAATAAAGAGTGAATGCATGGATACCAGTCAAAACACTATATTCACTCCATCCACTTTACCCTCTACTTCATTGTTGTCAAGGTTAACTCCTGAATCAGCAAGTCTAGATGCGTGTGGATAAGAGGACTTAATAAAGATTAGCATGCTAGCTATGGAAAAGGAAAAAAAATTAGGTTATGAGGAACCCTCTTTTCTTGGAGTCAGTTAACATTCTAAATGATTTAGTACCTACAGATAAGAAAGTGGCCAAGATTTAATCAATTGAAGATGTTGACAGTTTTCTAACAAGCTTCAAGGCACACTTTACAGACCTAGTAGACTCTGCTACTAGAATTGCTGAAGATGAGTACAAAAAGGAAAGGTTGAATGAATTGGTAAAGAATTTTACCTTAGACCTAAAATATTTAAAGATTGGGCAATCCATATTGAAAGAATTGGTAGCTAAGGGTAAGAAGGTTATAGAAAACTGCATGGACAGAGTGAAGTTCACCTCTAAACATATCAAGAAGATAGAAGAGGTAAAGATCATGGTCGACACTATCAAAAAATTAGTTGAGACATCTACCCAGGACATCAACATATGTAACAATGTCTATCAAGGTCAGTTAGACAAAATTGAAAAGGCTAAGTTGGAGATTAGCAAGATAAGAGTTAGACAAACTCAGTTGAGAAATGCACTTGCACCCTCTCTAGCAGTTCTAAATGAGAACATCAAACAAATTGATGCCACCATTGTGACATATGATCAAGGTCCTTGAATGGATTTGATGAAGATGGAGAAGTTGACATATGACTTATGTGTGCATCTTCAGACAGTTGATGCAATGAAGGTATTCTGGCAGAGAGAGATCCAATCTCTTCAAGTTGTGTACCCTGATGTTTACATGGAGTAAGTATCTAGAGACTTACAGTATTGTACACCTTTGTCATTAATGTCAAAGGGGGATTAATAGAGAATGTGTATATATGGGGAGTAGTATATATATGTTAAGAGATGCAATGATATACAATTTTTTGTAATTAAGTCACTTTGAGAAACTTGGCCATATTCCTTTGTTGCCATAAATGACAAAGGGGGAGATTGTTGGTAAGTTGACTTCCTAAGGATGCTTGACTCATTTTGTGTTTTCATCATAGCAACAAAGTCATACTAAGTTTCTGTCAAAGATAACTTAGAAGATAAAATGACTATGTATGGAAAATAGGACAGACAGAGATATACAGTGATCAACACATCACCGCATGTGCGAGAGATTGAATCAGAGTATGCACATTTAGATATATGTTCTATGTGCTATATACATACTAAGTCCAGACATGCATGGTATGGCATGATAGTACAAAGAATTTATAGATAGATCAGTACACCAGTAGTCCAGAAGACAAAGCATGGAAGCCGACTAGTATTTTAAACAATGTGAATTATTTTGTTATGTAATGGCCAAGCGCCTTTCATTATATGTTTGTAATGATGTAATTAGTATTGTTGTGAACACGCTTAAGCCAAATTTCTTAGATGTGTTGTGTATTATGTTTTAGGTCTGACCATAAGTCTTGTTTTGGGTCGTGTCTATTCAGGTATGAACATATAAGTATGTAATGTAAAGTTATGCTACAAGCGTCGAATAATATGTGTGAGAAAGATATAGAAGAGGAGTATGATGAAGTTAGTATCAGATAAAGCTCTTTAAGAGAGTAAGAGCATTCACGCATACACAAAATTGATCAGACAGTAGTGTCATCACAACATTTCACTTTTGATATAGTGTATATCAACTATCAGAAGGTTGTAGCCTTCATCTTACTGGGTAGTGAGCCATATACCTTTAATAGGGTTTTATAAAAGACTCCTAACAGGGTCAGACCTTTAACTAGGTCATTTTACTTGCATTGTAAAGACTGCTTCTAACAAGGCAAAGGAGCTTTAACAGGTTCACTATACTAGTACAATATTTGTGGGTACTAACTCCCACCGGGGTTTTCCTCTAATCAAGGTTTCCCCATAATCATATCATGTGTTATGAGTTATTTTGTTAAGATTCATTAAATGTATGTTTGATTTATGTTTAAGTTACATAAAAGTAATAAATGGACAAACACTGATTCACCCTCCCTCTCAGTGTTTCTAACAACTTAGATGATAGAAAGAGAACAACAGGAGGAGAATTCTTTATGGGTGACAGAATTGTCACATGGATAAGTAAGAAGCAAGGATGCATCTCATGATCTACTACAAAAGAAGAATATGTGGCTGTTGCTACAAATATCTCTAACATTGCATGGATCAAACAATTAATGGAAGGTATGAATATGAAAATTCTTGAGCCTGTGATTATGTATTGTGATAATACAAGTGCAATAAACATATCAAAGAACCCTATCATGCGTTCTAAGACAAAACATATTGCTATCAAGTATCATTACTTAAGAGAACAAGTGCAAGAGAAAGAGGTGATAATTGAATATGTTCAATCTAAGGAACAATTAGAAAACATATTCACAGTCATTGCCTAAAGATACATTTGAGTACCTGAGAAAGAGACTAGGGGTCTAAGCCTTGTCTATTGGTCACTAAGATAACTAGGATGCTGCATCAGCCTACACATAATCAGAAGATCAGTCATGTTGATACAAGCAAAGAGATGGACTACAAAGACATATTAGTACACAATAAGGTACTTATCTACACTGAACACTAGAGTTATTGTATTGCTGATGGAAAGGAAATTCAAGGAATATAAAAAAAGAGGAAGGATATACTTTGAAATCATTGTCAAAGGGAGAGAGATTATATATCCATATGAAATATCCATCATGATCATCCAAAGGGAGAGAAGTATCCTAAGGGAGAGATGACTCAAAGGGAGAGAGTATATCCATATGAAATATCTATTATTGTCAAAGGAAAAAGAGATATGAATAGAAATATCTATCAAGGAGAGGAAAAGTCAAAGGGAGAGAAAACATGAGTGAAAGATTCAAAGAAACATACATCTAAGGGAGAAGAGATTCTAAAACAAAGGGAGAGACAAAATCAAAATTTTCTACATCTATCCAGTGAAGGGAATGAAGATTGAAGAAAGTACTCTGCAAAGAAACAAATATTAGCTAGAAGAGCTTATCAAGAGTCACACATGTGTATTGGTTATAGAACAATAAAGTTTGGTAGATTGATGAACTATAACTGATATATTTCATATTGTATTAGTAGTAATGTAGTATGTTTCCATCAATGCCAAAGGGAGAGATTGATGAACTATAATTGATTGAATGTTTGAAGATCTTAAGTTGATGATCACCGAGCTGCAGAAAGTTAAATGCAAGACATTAAATCAGTTAATGTCTTGTATTGTCAATGATGTCAACTTGATATAATATGATTGGTCATATACATATTTTCAACAACTTCAAAGAACCAAAGAGATAAAGGTTATGTTATTAGTAATGCATAAAAGTTCAATATACACCAAGTGACAAAAAACACTGACGGACAGTGCACACTGACGGATAGAGAACCCCGAGAAGAGTCATAGTGATACCCAAGAAAGATACCTGAGCAAGAATTACCGAGAAGAACCAAAGTGATACCCAAGCATAAGTAAAAGTCATAGTATTTCCTAATGGATAGACAACCCCGACAGACAGAGATGCCCAAGGACAACTGAAGTCAAGACTGAGAAAACTGTATATGCTAAATGTGGGCCTCTTTATCTAGCCATACACTTCAACATAGTCCTTACTCATCAGTCACATACAGGAATGAATATGAAGTTATCCATCCTACATGCCTAGATGAGCTGACTTGTTTCCTCCTATCTAGATGGGGTTTTGAATAGCTCTCAGAATTTGAGAGTCCAACAACCAAGACCAATCTGAGAATGGAGGGTTTAATCTAGGAATACAAATGAAATATTTAATCTAGAAATGAGTATGCAAGATTAATCTAGAAATGGAAGATGAGATTAGGTTAAGAATACTTGGAAGAAACTAAGCTATGCATGATTAATATATTGAATGATATGAATCTATTGCAATAACAATGAGAGTAATCAAAGCTTGAATACACACAAATTTGAGCTAACAATCCAGAAGCGATTCGATAATCCAAAAATATGCATTCTTCTCCTTTTGAATAAGAGACAAGAGGGTTTTTTTATAGAATCCCATAATCAATCGATGGTCAAGATTGAATAGGATGAACGGTGGAGATTGAATGAGAGTCTAGTTCAAGACAGTAAGTTTCCTTGAAAGAGATAGTCAATTGTTGGCTTTCGGAGTGAATGAAATAGTTAATTGGTTTGTTGCACTCTAAAATTACAGTTAACTCAGAGTTTCTATTTCAAAACTAAAGTGAGGATTTTGGAGGGATTATTTAATTAAATAAATGAAATATGACCTCATAAATGCACTTTCTCAATTATTTCAATAATTAAATTCAATTATTGAAATGAGGATATTTATTTAATAATCAAATTTTATTGAATTCCTTTTTATGTATTTTGGCTAAAAGGGTGAACTTAATTTAATTAAAGTGTTAGGAATTTGTAATTAAATTAATTTGATCATAAGGTTTATTTACCCAATTGTAATTGATATTTAGGAATTAAATATAGTATGTGATTAATGCAGATTTAGGGTTTTCTGCATTTGACACTTAGGTTAATTAGAGTCAGTCAAAATTGGGATTGCCTAGTACCATAGGACTTTGATAATTCAGAAAGTTGATAAATGCAACAAAATTGGTTAGGGTTGCAAGATGCCAATTTTGGGGTATTACATTTTTCCCCTCTTTGAATTGATGTGCAAGTAGCACATTGATTCAAAGAATAGTTTTATATTTGAAGCATAGAAGAATAGTTGAGATTGATTTTGAGAATTGATGATGTAAAGATTGATTGATAAAGGTTTTAGAGTCATCTCTAGAATGGAGCTTAACTCTCTAAAGTGTAGGTTAGATTTTCAAGACGCCGATTAAGTTGAGTTTCAGAATCATCTCCGTAATGAAGCTTGATTCTCTGAAATCTAGGTTAATTGCCCAGACACCAGTTAGATCAAGTTTTAGAATCATCTCCAGAATGAAGCTTGACTTTCAAAAATCTGGGTTAGATTGCCCAAATACCTAATAGATTATCACCTCTCAAAAGAGTGTCCCTAGAATGAGGCTCACTCTTTAGGAGTTAGGGTTAGATTTCCCAGATACCTATTCATTGAAAGATAGTCAATAGATATTTTTAGGACTATCTCCAGAATGAAACTTTGTCCCCAAGATCTAGGTTAGATTGCCGAGATATTAGTTAGATCGAGTTTAAGAACCATCTCCAGACTGAAGCTTGATTCTCTGAAATCTAGGTTGGTCACCTAGACACCAGTTAAAAGGGCTTTCGAGGGTCATTTCCAGAATGAAGCTTGACTCTTAGGAATTTGGGTTAGATTTCCCTGATATCTAGCAGTGAGATTTCGAGAACCATCTCTAGAACAAAGCTTGATCCTAATGGATCTGAGTTAGATTCTAAAATACCTAATAGATGAGATGAGAAGATTGTAAGGAATAGAGATGCCCCTGGTGATTTTAAATTGTGGAATACCCATTTTTGACTGTGAATTACAAAAACTAAACATGCCCCAAGTGATGAGATGCCCTTAGCAATGAGGACTTTTTGAAATCAGATCAGATTGATTAAAATAGATTCAAAGTGATTCAATGATGTAATCATCCTACCCCCTTGGGAATGAAATGGAAAGATGACATGTCATAATGGTGATTGAGAGAAAAAAATAACAAATAGATGTTAAATCGAAGGTTGAGAAGAACTCAAAACATATTACAAAAGATTCAAGAAGATTCAGAAGTGATTTCGAGGTCTGGTTGACCAAGTTTGACCAGGGTTGACCAGAGTTGACTTTTAATGAAATTTTCAAAGATTTTTAGAAAATGTTGATTGGAGATTCTAACAAGAAGCGACATCAGAAAGTTGATTGCACAAGCGTTCGATTGCGTCAATCCCAAAACTTTAAAATGTGATTTTGAGCTATATAGAAGTGTCAAATTTTGATTTCGATCCAAAAAATGGATTTAGAGTGGTCGATTTAGCCAAGGGTGAAATTTTCACATAGAACAGAGAACTTTTGAAAAATACGTCAAAACCTATATATAGGCTAAAAGGGTCTTTTTCAATTCATTTGCACCATTGACTTTTGTGAGAGGAGCTCTAAGAAAAAATGGTGGTTCCTGTCAGTTCTCACCATTTTGAGCGATCCAGGCATCACAGTCGATTGATGACATATGGGGCACCGGTAAGTGATCAAGTACCTCTCTAGTGATTCAATTTTTGTCACATTTCATAGAATTTTTTGTTGTTTTTAGCATGTTTTTAGATTGAACTGCGGGTCCTCACGTGAACAACTAGTTTCTTTTCTCCCGATGAGGTGAAAGGTCTTGCAAGAAAATGCTGAAAAACATTTCTTTATGGGGACCTTCGCATAATGTCATGTAATAGGTCACCCATGTGTCGCTCAAGAAATCATCAAAAAAAGGATATTCTCATGCATGCTTTCACAAAAATTTGCGTGGAAGTGAATCTTTGCACCCAATGGTGTACTTCTTCATGTGAAGTTTTGCACAAATGTTGCTTCTTCATGCAGGGAAAGAAGAGCAATTTTGAGTTTTATTGAATTTTCTTACAGTCTGTTAGAATTTTATTTAGCTTTGTAGCCCTATTTAGGATGTTTGTGTAGCTTCATTTCTCTTTTTTTTGCATTAATTTTCATCATCAGCCGAGTACTGATCGTGCGTTATTATTTGATTGTTTTGCAAGTTGAGTTTCCAGATATTACATTCAAATTGCATCATCCAACCATTGGTGAGCTAGTTAGACAATTAGATGATGTAGAGCTTTCCCACATTGATGCACTTGGATTATCACACCTCTGTGAGGTACCCGACATTCAGGTGAATCACAGGTTATTAGGAGCCTTGGTGGAGTTTTTCCATTCAGAGACAAACACCTTCCACAGGGTGAGCTGATACTCACCCCAAAGGATATATACAAGATACTTAGGATCCCATTCCATGGTCCACAGATCGAGTATGACATACAACCATGGGAAGGGATGGTGACACTCAGGGATATATTATAGGATGATCTTTTCATGGGTAGAGCTATCCCATGGGAGGATCTCATTAGAGAGTACAGGTCGAGGCACCGATTGGCTATGGTATTGGCAACATTCCTCAGGTGTAACTTGATGCTGGACCATGGTCAGCACTATTTGGAGTGCAAGTGGGGTAGGATGTTACAGCGGATGCTGGAGGAGCCAGTGCAGTTTGGGTGGGGTCAGTGTATGCTAGCCCATATGTACCATGATTTGCATAAGATTTCCTATAGAGAGGTGAAGAGCATGGCTGTGGGTGTATTCGTACTATAAGTTTGGACATGGGAGTACCTTCCTATCTCTAGGCCAATTTGTACAGATATGAAGCAACCTCATGAACCTTACATTTGCAGATATAGAGGTATGATGACCCAGCCCGCATTGGGTAAGATTGAGTAGTAGCAGGCATAGATAGATGACATGGTAGAAGTAGTGTGGTGACCTTGGAGAGAGAGTGAGGCATGGGACGATGCTAGGGGCCGGCTTGGATACATGTTTTTCTCACGGCCACTGATCGGCTACTTGATTGCAGTTATCAAGAGATTTCCTTTGACACAGGTGTAGCAACAGTTTGGCCAACCTTAGGATACTTCCCAGGATTACTGTTCATATGCCCACTTTGGCAATGAGGTGAAGAAGGGGTGGTCAACACGTCTAGATCCAAGCCATAGTATGATAGATGCATAGGGAGTATCATTGACTCACTAGGATTACATGGTTGGGGGGCCGATGGCGGCATGACACTAGCATACAGAGATTATTTTTCTAGAAATTTGTTCTCCTGATTCATAGATCTAGTAGGGATAGTAGAATCAATGTAGGTGGTGCATCAGTAGGTGCCACAACCACCACCATAGTGGGGATTGCAGGTGCCTCCACATTAGGGGCCTCGGTAATGTACTACACAGGTTGACATCCCTCCTCAGAAGATAAGGATCGATCCCAGTGCTGGAAATAGTGGGGCATAGGAGAGGCACTTTAGATAGAGGAAAACGGAGTAGACAACTAAATAGATAGAGAAAGAGTAGCAGGAGTAGGATCTAGTACCAAGTGACTTATTGGCACAGACACAGGATGCCCTACAGAGATTCAGAGAGAGTCTAGACTATGCAGCGGCAACTTGGGGGCCTGGAGATATAGCTGGCGGTGTGAAATGCATGCTCACAAAGACCAAGAGTTGAGAGAGGTCCAAGAGCACTTGGAGAGATCTTAGGAGGAGACACAACATCAGTCCTCCCAGGTAGCATACTATTATGCAGCTTATGTTGGTGTAGTTCCTGATGGAGTAGAGCAGGTGTTGAGATTATTAGTGTATGCCAGAGCCTTAGATGGTGCACAGGCACCACCTCATCTAGATATTCCTCCTCCTCCACCTCCTCTAGGTGATGAGGGAGAGGGCCAGAGTTAGATTTGGCACTTTTTTTTAATTTTTCATATTGTATCACATTATGTATTCGATGCGTTGGCATCTTTGTATTATAGCATTATTTTGAGATAGATTGTGCTCGAGTAGCACTCATCTTGTATTGACATTCAAGATATATATATGAACTCTACTTTTGATATCATTGCACTTGTCATGTTTGTACTTTATGAGATATATGCTAGATGATTAGATGTATGAAATTGTATGCAAAAGTATGAATATGTTTGAAATACACATGTTTTAATTTTATGTATGAATGAAATGGATATGTAGACATAGATGTGTATGCATGCAGATGATCTATGTTAATGCACTTGTGAATGGAGATATGTAAATGCAATGTATATGGTACTAACATCTCATGTAGGATGTCACAATGTATGATAGATGCTAACCAAAAGAACTTTTGAAGATTGAGAGAGAGGATCGAACACTTGTGCAGTTATGATGAAGCCAAAATGTAGAATAAGAATCCCTTGTTGTACAAATCTAGGAGAACATAATGAAGTGACCATCGAAACATTGTCTCTATGCAAGTCTAGAATGAAACTACAATCCTATGCTAGATGCAATCCCTAGGACGTGGTTGTTGGATCCATTGAATAGTTTTCATCACAGAGCATTTTTTTGGAACATCAGAGTCGATACAATCCTTACTGGTGCCACTATAACCATAAGAATATGTATATGAATTTCATCAGATAAGATATGGGAAACCAACATAAGCATCAAGGCACAACAACCAATATGACTTGAATATTGTTTCCAAATGATGTTGCAAGAGTACACCAGTATCAAGGCATTCAAAGCCAAGGTAACCATGAGTGTGATCTTGTGCAAACCAAAAGAGCAATAACAGTCAAGGAGATAATTCTAACCTCACCTTGGTGTACAAATAAATATTATTGAGTGATGTAAGGCTTTTTTTACTTAATGAAAGAGCTCTTATCACATACACCCAGTTTATTTGATGTTGTTGGATCATCGGTACCACACCAACAAGTAGTAGACAAAGAAAAGATTAACAAAAAATCAATGAAAATAGACAGCATAAATAAAAGTTCAGCATACTTCAGCTAGTTTCAAAGTTTTCAGATGTCTATATGTATGAGGTGTTGAGAAACACCATCATGTTTGTGAGTGTGATGTGTTTGATTACTATTGATCTATTGTTTACGTTTACGGTATCCAATGTGTGTTAAGAAACACTTTTGATTAGGGTGTTGAGAAAAACTTGTTAAGTCAGTAGCGAGATGTCCTTCATAAATGAGAAGATTACTGACTCTGGTGTAATCCAAAGATATGATCAAATTTGGGGATCCATGACCCTAGTAGAAAACAATGATGACTGACTTGACTCATACTGTGAGGACAAAGTTGATGTGATTGCCCCCAAGTTATGACTCTGGATTGGTTTCAAGTTAGGAGGGTTCTCAGAAGACCCAAAGTGTCATGAAAGTGACTAAAAGATATATACAAACTAAGGCAAAGGATTGGCAAGACTAAGTATTGATAGATGGAACACTGAGTACAACTCCAACTTCATCAGATTGATGTCAAAATGTAGATATACGTCATTTGTGAGAAAATCTCATCAGTACGGAAATAGTAGATGGATGCAGTGAGAACCACTGGTGACTAACGTGAGACAGATTCTCAAGTAGAGAGATCTTAGTAATAGTTAGGAATACACAGTGAGAACCACTGGTGACTGATATGAGAGAGATCCTAAAAAGTAATAGGACAGTGTCCCCTAGACCAAGAAGGTTGCCCCTAGAGTACGACCAATTTCAAACCATGTAAGGTAGTGTCTTGAAGGTAACTAAGAGCATGTGCATGAGAAAATGAAAGTAGGAAAGCAGGAAAGCAACTGTAAAGAGCCAAGTGATGTTGCGATAGGTATAGCATTGCAGAAAAAGAGGTGCCTATTTACCAGGTTTTCACCTTCTTTGCATAAATTATTTTTTTGCTACCATGACGCCTATTTGTCAGGTTTTCATCAAGGGCATTTTTTTTTGGGGGGGGGTATTTTCTGATATAGAATAGATCTTTTGAATAGGTAGATATAGTTGCAGAACCATGAGAAATCTCATCAAACCAGAGCCAATACAAGCCATGTGCCCTTGTGACAAGGTATACAAAAACTTATCCAGATAGATTTTTGGGGAAAAGAAGAAGACAAATATTCCCATGACTCTCCTTTCTTGTAAGACTAGAATAATTTTTGAATGAGAAACTACATTCACCAAGTAGTACACTTCCATTTTTTTTTTGAATTTTTTGCAAGACATTGCAATTTTTAGGATTTTTTTAGGACTTTACTATGTACATGAGCATTCTAATGATGTCTCAACTGTAGAATCATTTTAGATGAAGGGAATTGATCAGATCCTTGGGTTTCTCTCCTTTAGTGGTGGAGATTTGATAGGCACTAGACCCAAATACTATAGTGACAACATACGGACCAAGCCAATTCGGTTTAAATTTTCCATTTTGGATTCAGTGTTGTTGATTCTTATGGTTCTCTCTTAGAATGAGATCACCCACTTGGAATTCCCTTGGTTTAACCTTCTTGTCATAGCTCTTAGACATCTATTTTTTATATGCTTTGAGGTGATCGAATGCCACTTTTTGATGTTCATCTAGTAGTTCCAGCTCTTGCCGTCAAGATATTATGTTGTAATCATCAGTGATGAGGCCTTTCAGAGAGACTCGCAAAGTAGGAATCTCAACCTCAATATGTAGCACAACATCTACTCTATAAACCAAAGTAAATGGCATGGCCCTTGTCAGTGTTCGTATACTTGATCTATATGCCCAGAGAGCTGGATTGATCTCAACATGCCAATATCATCCAGATTTGTAAACTGTGCGATGCAAGATTTTAAGGATCACTTTGTTTGATGCTTCTTCCTATCCATTATCCTAAGGATAATAGATGGAAGACCAGTGCTGAGTTATTTTGAACTTAGAACATAGCTCCTTCATATCCTTGTTCTTGACCTACCCCCCATTATCAGTGATTATAGAAGAGGGTACACCATACCTGCAGATGATGTAATTGAGTATGAACATTGCCATAGATTTTCCATTTTCTACGGTGAGAGGTACTACCTCTACCTTATTAGTGAAATAATCTCTAGCCATTATGATGAACTTGTGTCCATTCGATGATAAAGGATGGATCTGACCCACCAAATTGAAGGCCCATTGCTGGAATGGCCAAAAAGTGATGAATGGAATGAGCTCCTTGGCTAGAGCATGAATTAGATTTCCATGTAATTGACACTATTTGAAAGACTTAGCATGTTGTGTAGCTTCCTTTTCCATGTCTAGCCAATAGTAACTAGCTCTAATAATTTTGTGGGCTAGTGTCAGGCCGCTTGAGTGAGATCCATAGATGCCTTCATGCACCTCAACTAACGCACAGTTAGACTCATCAAGTTCTAAACACCTAAGAAGGGTACCATCTAGACCTCACCTATACTAGTCATTAGCTATGATAACATACCATGAAGCACTGTGGATTAGGTGGTGTTTCTCATTCCGGGTGTAGGTATTCAGAAAAATTTGGTCACAAAGGTAGGATTATATGTGATGGTAGCAGGATGAGTCATGTCCAATGATAGAATAGATCATCCTAGATTCAGAGGAATCATAGACTAGGTACAGTCACATTTCCACCAAGAATTCCTGTCGAAAGTCATTCTTTGGCATTTGTAGTGTAGAAGTGAGAGTAGCCATTGCACCAGCCGCTTTGTTGTCTGCCCTTGGAATCTATTGGAACATGATGTGTACAAATTACTTTTAGAGGTCGTCAACCATCTATTTGTAGGGCACCAGTTTGTCATCCTTTGTTTGATAAGTCTCATTTACCTGATTAATGACCAATTTTGAATTACCGAAGACTTTGAGTTCATCTACTCACCACTCAATGACAATTTTCAAGCCATTGATCAGGGCTTCATACTTGGTGATGTTTTTTGTACAAGGAAACAACATCTTGTATGCTTTGGGTAAAGAGTACTTTTGTGGCATGATGAATAGTATCCTAGCACCTGACCCCTATTGGGTGAATGATCTGTGAAAGAAAATAGTCCAGGATTGACATGTGAGAAGAAATATGGACTCATCTGGAAACTTGATGCTCAATGGTTGATGATCTATGAGAGGTACCTCCACCAATTGATTTGAAATTGCGTTCCCTTTGATGGCCTTTCTTTCTACATACTCGATATCAAACTCACTGAGTATCATGACCCATTTTGCTAGTCTACCTGTGAGGGTAGCCTTACTGAGAAAATATTTCAAAGGATCAATCTTAGCAATGAGGTGAGTAGTATGAGCAAGCATGTAGTGTCACAGTTTCTGTGAAGAAAATACCACCGCTAGGAAAGTATTCTCTATGACAGAATAGTTTTCTTTGTATGAGACTAGTGTCCTACTGATTTAGTAAATAGCTCTTTCCTTATTCTTCTGATCTTCTTGAGCTAACAGGACACCCAATGACGTATCTGTAGCAGAGATGTAAAGGATGAGCGGCTTCCCAGGAATAGGAGGCATCAGTATTGGTGGATTTTCAAGATACTTCCATATTTGTGTTATCCCTTTATAACAATCTTCATTCCATTTGTAGGTCACACCCTTGTGTAAAGTCTTAGTGAAGGGTTGTGACTTGTCAGCCAGTTGTGAGATGAAGCACCAAATAGACTATAACCGGCCTTGGATTCCTCTCATCTATCTGATATTGCATGGAAGTGACATTTCTATGATGTCTTGGACCTTCTCAGTGTTGGAAATGCAATAATGGGAAAGCAAGATACTGAGAGGAGGGGTGAATCAGATCTTCAAATTTAAACACTTAAAACAAACTGATCCACATTCATACATATATGAATCTAATGTAATATCAAAAAGCATTAACACAATGAAATAAATAACTCATAACACAAGAACTTGGTAACCCAGAAACCCAAATAGGTAAAACTGGGGTGGGGATGACACCCACAAAATTCTTCACTACTACAGCAATAAAGTGTGCCTGTTAGGGCTACAAAAGTTGATTGCAAAATGTAATCTACTTGGTTAAAGGTTTGCCTGGTTAAGAGCTAAAGATCATTACAATCTACCCTGTGAAAGGATTTCAACTTACAATAAAGTAAGCACTCTGTTAGGAGATTTAGAAAAGTCTGCTAGAACCACTCTGTTAAGATATTTTCACCTAATACAATGGTTAGAATGTTTCAAGTAATGATCCTTTGTTATGCACTCAGATGCTAATGACAGATCTCCTCTTTCCAGTACCTTATGTGATCTCACAATCTGATATGTCTTTACTCTACTATTCACTATGTTGTCACTCTAATTGATCTATGCTTCTTAAAAAAATAACCCTCTGTGCATTTCACTTCCAAATGCAGTCACCACTTCTCTCCACACACTTTCAAAATAGGATTTAGAAGCAATCTTATATATCTATTCAAGTTTGGTAGCGAGATCTAGATCAACAATCAAGATCTAATACTTATGTTTCCAAGGCATTACAATTAATGATTACAATAGGTCATGCATAGGATAAAAAAATTAAATGCATAACTAAATCCATAGGAAAATATTAAATGCATACATAAGTCAGCCCAAAAAGCTTATACAAGTCGGCTTGAACACTTATCCTCAAAGTTTGAATCATTCCAGACATGTATACAAAAACTGTTCTTCTTGGCACTTAACATCTCTATCGCTCGACACTAAGTATCCTACTCGGCTTGGCATGATACAACTTGACAACCTGAATACTGCTTGGCAATGTTGCTCGGCCTTGGATAGTTTTAGCTCAGCCACAGTGATAGCCAACTAAAACTGCCTAAGTAAATGACTAAGTGTTGGTCACTAATCATCAACAGAACTTAGAGATTAACAATCTCCCCCTTTGATATTAGTGGAAAAAAAACACTTATCATTTCTTCATTTCATTCCATAAAAATGTTTCCCTAAGTGTACGAAGTACTCCCCCTAGGAATATACTCAAAATTATACATACAAAAAGTTACATAAAATACATGCCTTCAAAATATATACAAATGTACCTGTTCTGTACTGATTTATCATATTGTATCCTTACCAAATTCCCCTTGTTTTTATCACTAATTGTAGGTGGGGTTAAGTTATACTTATCCAAAAATTGTTTATGAAGCTATAGGGTGGATTCAAATGTAGTATCCCAACTATCCTTGGTAATCTTCATAACTTCCAATTTTATCTCTTGCTCAGCAGCTAGACTCACTAAACTTTCTGCAGTTGAAAGATTCGCATTTCTCTGGGACAACTCTTTTGCAGCTGAAATTTCCTTATGTATTACCTCCAAGTGAGGCAATAGTCTTGTCTTAATGGTGATCAATTTGGCCCTAATCCAACCATCTTCAGCAATAAGTTTGGCTATTCTTCGTTGTGCATTGATCAACTTAGTATAATGTAAGGAGCTAGAGGTAGCATCCTTACCCAAAGTATTTCCAGTTGATTTCAAATCTAACTATAGCTTCTCAACAAGATGTAGATTATCCTTTGTGAAGAATTCAACATCACATAGCTTCCTATACAAATAATAAACATTTGTTATAACTACCTCCAAAATGTCTACAAGAGTAGAAAGTTCAACCTGTTTCGTTGCAATCTCTTCTAAGATTTTCTCTAGAACTTTGCTCTTGAATCTCCTCTTAGACCATTGTAGAAGTTTTTCATTGCTATTTATGTCATCATTAGTTAGCTTCTATACAATGTGAACTAACTGATCAATAATGGGAGCTTGAGGAATTTCATCTTCTAAGTCAAAAACCTTTGCAAATATATCCTTGATATCATGCAACACCTGCTTTTGCTTCTATTCTATTTTCATTTCTTTCTATCTCTTCTTCCTCTTAAGTAATTCCTAAAGAGTCCCTATTTTTTCAAAAGACAATTCATTAGGATCCCATTGTGGAATCACAATTACCTCATCTAATGTGACATCGAGAATTTGAGACTTCTTCTTCATAATTTTCCTTCTCTTCAATTCTGGTGAGCTGATGCTTGGCTGCATTTTATCAATACCTTTTCCTGTGATAGTATCAATATCCATTGCCTCTTTCAATTCTTTCAAGATTATCTATGGATCAGGCATACATCCAGTTTTAGGACCCATGGGAGTGGATGATGCAGAGTGTGGTAGATCAACCAACACTTGTAGTGCCTCTTGTTCCTTATGCTTGTCATCATTATCCTTCAACACTACACCACTATCAAAAACTATTTTTACAACCTCTAAAATAGGTGAATTTTGAGACGTTACCTCTTGTGCATCTATTTGTTGTTTCTATTTTCCTATCTGATCATTGATGACTTCAAGTTCCTCAATACTTCTTTCTCCAGATGTAGTAGTTTTTCCTCCTGTTATGCCCTGCATCCCCGTCCCTACATTTTGTGTGCAAAATGTTGGGTCCCCCTTTTTTTCTTTGCTTTTCTTTTTGCTGTGGCCTTGCCTTGTCTCCCTTTTCCTTTTTTGCTTTCTTTCTCTGGGGTTTTCTTCCCCGGTGTGTGTTGTTTTCTTGGTTTGGTTTTCCCCTCCGGGATCCCAGATCCTGGAGGTTGTCTTTTGTCGGAGACCGGATTCTGGACTCCAGGACTCTTTGCTATGATGTTCCTGAGGATATCATCGTAAGGAATCCTCGGGCCCGAAGTCTGGAGGTTTCGCCTGGCCTGAAATCTCCGGAGGGAGGAGGATTACTTTTTACCGCGGGTATAAATAGACTTACCTATCATTTTCACACTTACCGCGATTAAAACCTTCAAGCACTTAGAGCGAAATAGAGCGTTTTCAAAGTGATTAGCAGAGCATTTATAGATAATTTGTGATAATCAAAGCTTAACACCTTCTGTTGTTCTCAGACATACACAAGTGCTTCGTGGTGGTGATCTTGGTAGCCTAATGACTCGAGTGGTTGCAGAGTTCTTTTGGTAATCCCTCCTTTCCTCCACCTTCTGCATTTTCAGGTTGGTGTTTCGCCTTTCCTCCTCTCTGTTTTGCTTCTATTTTCTGGTTTGTCTTTGGGTTTGCCTGGTTTTGTTTTCATTTTGCTTTATTTCTCTGTTGCGTTCTATTCTTTTGGTTTCTGGTTTTGCCGCCCGTTGGTGGGTCGACTCTGCCAGGAGGTTGTCTACCTTCTGTGCAGAAGTTTTTTGTCTGTAAGGTCTGTAAATAGCACGTAAATGATGTAAATGGCTATATATATCTATTTTTGCCTTGTCTGGTTTTCCCACGGGAGTCATCCCGTGTGTATATTCAGGTATATATGTGTATATCTGTAGATAACCCATGTATATCTCCTCCTTTCCATGTATATATCCTTCAGCTCTTTGTATATCCTTCTAGGTGGCTCGACAGGCTGGTTGAGTCGCCCTTGCTTCTGGTTTTTTGCCTCCAAGCTTGCTTCGAGGTAGAAAACCACCTGTTTGAAACTCGGCTCTCGGCCGATTTCAAATAGGCAGTTTTCTCTCTCCTCCATCAAGGCTGTCAAAGCCTCATTCATTTCTCATGCACGCAATTACTTCTAGCCAAGTGGCTTTCCCTTTTCACGCGTTTGAACAGTTGGCTCTGCCGTCATCGCCATCACATCCATTCAATGCTAACGCACGTGGCGTCCATGTGGACCTACCTCCACATTCTTCTTTGCTAACGGTCATTTCTCTGGGCTTCGGGCCTCTTTCCACCATTTGTCCTATGTCTTCGTCAAGTGCGATAAAATTTCCTAGATCCGGAGATATAATGAACATTCTAAGTTTATGTTTTTCTTTTCGGACACCTTTGCATAAAACTAACTTCTCAAGAAAGGCAAACATCACTGTGGTAAGATTTTCCCAGACCCCGAAGTAACTATTTTAATTTTGATAAATGTTTTGATGGTCGCTTTGTCTCGCAGGTCCGGACTTCATCTTCCAAACATGTCTGAAGCATCCGCATCATCTCCTCCCAGAAGTCTGGAATTGCCCACCACAACCGAGACCAGGGCAGCAGCAAAGTCAAAAATGGAGAAGGCCCTGGCAAAGCTGCCCCTTACCATGAAGTTTGTGTAGGATAATGAGATTGTGGGCTTAAAGATTGAGTCCAAGGTAAAACTGATGATCGACGCCAGTGTCAGGACTTGGGCAGAAATGCAGGCCCTGGTAAAGATAATGCACATCCAGCAACAGGCTGGAGACAAACTAGCAACCAACATCGGAGGTTCCGGAATCCTCTGGGTAGCTTGCTTCCCATGCTTCGTGCAGTCTCCGGAGCTTGTTCTAACCCTGGCTGCCAACTATAACTCTTCTGTCTGGGCCGTCATGCTCACAGCTGCAGAACCCACGGGATACCCCACTCCACTGGTGTCCCTCGACCCAGTCACTTTCCAAGTAGGCCTGGGTATCCCGCAATTTGACAGGGCCACAGTGGTCACAAGGACAGATGCCTTGAAACAATTCAATCAACTAGAGGATGCTGCCCGGGTGTACATGAACACCAACTGGCTCAAGGTCCCGAAGAGGGACCCAAAGAGAATGAAAATAGACATCCCTCACTCTGAATTCAAAGAGAGCATCCAAATGGGGATGATAGCATTGGCCTGGGTATTTGGGCAACCCTCCGCCCAGGAATTTGCAAAATGTATGTACTTCTTCCTATTGGGCATCTCCACTAAGGGAGAATTCTTTGACTGGGCGACAATAATCTCTAATCATGTCGACTCCCAGTTCCTGCAGTTGAATGAGAAGAAGAAGTTCTACATGACTTCTTATGTTTTCTGGGCTTTGGCCCAACAGAGGCCCCACTCCAATGGCCTTCTTACAGATGGTGTTCTCAGGCTTGGTCCAGGACAAAAAGAACCATGGGACCATTTCCCACAAATTCAATGGGAGGCCAGCTTCCCCAGTTTCTGCCGAGTAAATGATGCTTTCATTTACTACCACTTGCTCACACCCACCCGGGATGCTGGATACCGCCTGTCCACTGAGGCAATTAAATTGGTTAGTAGTTATGGGCACTACTATATCCAATTCTAGCAGCATACATATATTAGGGTTGCCGACTTCTCCGGAAAGCCCTACTTGTTGCCCAAGCATTGTGGGGACAAGATCGTGCTGCTGGAATATTGCAGACAAATACTGGAGTTGCACACCTTCTTTTCCCTCAAGAAGGTCCCCAATGTCTCATTCCCAATGACCTATGGGAACTACACCTTCAGTCTGGCCACTGCAAGGGAGGCAGACATTGAGTTAAAATGTTATAACTTGCAGGAATTCTATCTGGCGCGGAAGAACTTTGATCTGCATGGCCGAATAGCAACGGCAATGCCCCGGGCTTCGGAGCCCCACCAAATACACATGGAAGACTTCTGGGAAAATTTCCAGGATGATGTAGATGTCCAGAGCAGGCACTATGACAGGATGACAGCCGGAATGATGCAGGAACTAAAGCTCTGGAGGTTCCCAGCGGGTTTCTCAGACACCGCCCCTACCACAGACCCCCAATACAAAGAAAAGGGGATTGACAAAATGGAACTGTCGGTAATGAATTGGGCCACCTAGGAGGGGCCCATAATTGAGGCCTTCACCCGGGAAGTAGTGGAAAGAAGCCACACCTACTTTAAGAAAGCGTGCCCCGGGAGTACTCGCCGGGCAGCCCAGCCGGCACTAGGGCCAACTCCACCGCCGGTACCAAGATTGACTCCGGGGGCCAGGACTTCTTCACAAGGCGCAGATAAAGGGAAAGGGATTGCTATAGCACCCTCCGCGCAGGAGGTCCCCATATAGGAGAAGATCAAGAAATCTGTGGCAGCCTCCAAGAAAATGAGGGAGCAGTTAATGACGAGGCTTGCCACTCCCCTGCTAATGGCTAGACTAATTCGTCCTCCTTCCTCCCCATCGCTGGTAGCCTTGATGGTTAAGGCAACGGGGGTGGATCCCACGGAGGCAGCAGCAATAGCTGATGTGGGGCCACCTCTGATCACCCAGAGGAAGAGAAAGCACATCAAACAGCCTAAGACAGAACCAGCGCCAAGGTCTTCCCTCCCCAAAGAAGTAGAAATCCTCTCTTCTACTTCCCCGGAACCGAAGAAGGAAGTAGAGCAGGCAGACATCCCACCCAGTCCCCCTCCGGAAGAGGAGTTTGACTTATTTGCAGCTGATGAGTTTAGAAATCTGCAAGGGGATGACACACAAGTGGAGACGGAGGTCCTGGAGAAAGAGCAAGAGGCTGTGGATCCAGAAGACCTAGAACAAAAGGCTGCAGAACAAGAAGAGCAGCAGACAAAAGAAAAGAGGCCAGAACCAGAGATTGTTTCTGGGGCTCAAGCAGCGCAAGGTTTGGGAGTGGACCAACAACCACCAAGTGAACAAATGGAATCCACTAGGGAACCCGGACCTTTAGGATCAACCATAACCCCAACCGCCGCGTTCCCAAGGCCACTCCCGGGGGAAACCTTCGGGCAGGTTATCACAGCGGCCTAAACTTTAAACCTTGGCCTGATACCTCCCCTACTACCAACAGATGAGGAAGAAGAAGAGCAGTATGAAGAATAAATTCCCGAGGAAGCCGACCAGGGTCCAGACACACCAATTGACATCTGGGACCAGGCTGAGGAGATAGAGATTGAAAAGGAGATTGCTGCAGAAGAAGTACCGACAGGGAGAGGAACAGAGGAAGTGTATG
Organism: Thuja plicata; assembly: GCA_018584345.1. Lineage (NCBI taxonomy): Eukaryota > Viridiplantae > Streptophyta > Pinopsida > Cupressales > Cupressaceae > Thuja > Thuja plicata. Next base: position 1,521,515 of record MU223728.1, on the reverse strand, counting down.
CTGAAAAGGAGTAGCCGCCACTAGACACTGGGAGAGAATCTGAAGAACAAACTCTGGCAGGAAGGCCACCTCTTCCACCTACATGGCTGGCAAAAAACAGAAAAAGAAAATCCCAATCCGCTCTGACAGTCCCTCTCTCCCTGGCCGAAATGATGGCCTTAGCTCAGGCCCTGCCAAAAGCAAAGAAGGCCCGGATAGTTCATACCCTTCAGACTGGGCCAGGTGGAGAAATAGTTGCAGTAGTGGAAACGCCTCCCCTACACGCTGATGAAGCGACCGCGGATCCTGCAGATTACAATATCGCAAAGGTATCCTTGGGAAAAAGGGGAAAGCAGGGAGAAGTGGACCTGCTAAAGGAGGCAGCAAGGGCAGTGGAGGCCCGATATGAAAAAGAGGCCCAGAGGCTCAAGGCAGAAAAAGAGAAGAATGCAAATCTTATGGGGTTGCTTATTGAGCTAGCCAGACCCATCAATGCCGCCCCTCCACAGACCTCCACAATAGAAGAATTACTGCAGAGCGACATAGAATCCCTGTGAGTAATGAAAAAGAAGGCCCAAGCAGCAGACAAATGGGTCGCCCTACAGATAGGAAACACCCAGCATTTCCTAGCGTCCACTCTCCCAGATTTATATACGGCCCGGCAAGTTATTCACCAGGCAGAAGCACTGATTAATCAATGGGAGAGTGACGCCAAGAATTACCAAGCGTGGAAGGTAGAACTCGAAGAGCTCCTCACCCTGGGGGAAGACGTAATTTCCGAATCCAGAATTCTGGGTGAAGAATCATTTGATTTCGTAAGGGCTCAGCACTCCAAACTGGACCTCACATTGGAGGTAACCAAGCAACTGGTAGAGTCCTTACAGGAAAAGGTAAACATAGTGAATTATTCTTCCAATTTATATAAGTCATTTGTAATAAAAGCTTCCAGGGTTGACCCCCTTAGTACAAATACTTATACCCCAGAGGAGTCAGTTTTGGGGAATTTTGATGAAATGATGGCATCTCGGTATCAATCCCCAGAGGGGATAGATGGGGCCCAAATGACAAAACTTACCGAAATGTTTCTTAAAGGCCATGACGCCGCAAGGATGGCAGATGAGTTCAGAAATAATGTTTCCATCCTGGGGGAACTAGTTGATGTGGCCAGACACAGAAGGGCCAGCCTAAGAAAGATTGACGAGGATGGCATTTTCTGCCTCCTTCAGGCCTTCAACGATAATAAGTAGCCTTGAGCATTCTCTGGGAACTGGGGAAACTTGAGTATTAAGTATTCTTTATTCTTTTTGGGGACGTAAGTTCCCGGATCCCAGAGTCCCGGATCCAAAAATTTTGTATTCTTTAAAGTGATCTGTGTCCCGGTCCCCGAGGCTGACCGGTCACTTTCAGAGGTGGTTAATAAAGACTGTCAGAAGGTAGTTGGCCACATCAAGAGGCATTGGCTCGACAGTTGGTTTCTAACGGAGTGGTCTTCTCGAGGCGTCGTTCAAAGGTACACCTAGAACATTGGAGACATGGTGCCACATTTCCCATTTATGAGGCATGTAGCCTCGGTCCCCGGGGGACCTACTTTCTACTTTCTCTTCTCTGGCCCTCTTCCCAAGGCTGATTCTTCTGATGTATATTCTTGTCTTCTTCTTCTGACATGGCAGACCTATTCTGTCTCCAGGTCTTTTGTAGGGTGGTGCAGGTAGTACCGGCCCCTGGATATTGTATTTTATTGAACTATGTAAAATAGGGTTAGGGTTAGCGAAGAGTTGTATAAATAGGCAGATCGGCCCATTTCCAAGGGTCGGCAAAATTGATGATTTTGTTGTCCATAAGAAATAGCAAAGTGATTTCTAGTTTTAGTTGCAGAGCTCAATGCTCCATTGTTCTGTTCTTGGTAGTCAGATGCTCCCCTAGAGCCACCATTGTATCATGCACCAGTGCTTGCTGGACTAAATATTAATGAACAAGGAAGGATTCTTGGCAATGATGTTGTTAGCATCCCTGCTTCTGAGTTAATGGTATTTCATGTTCTAATGTTCTGTATGTCCTTCACTCTGATATGTTAAAGTAGATTAACGACCTCTTTATTTCCGCTACTGATAAAATGCTAACTGATGGTTGTGTATTTCTTCGGTATTTAGTGTAGTCTTTCAGAGTATTGTTGATGTTCCAGACATTTTAGCATGACTGTAGTTAGATAAATGTTTCTAACCCTGTAGGATCTTTTTCATTTTATTTGCTAAGTGTAGAATGCTCTGGGAAACCCTTACTATTCTGAATCTCTGGAGGAATGAGTTGAAGTAACCAGCTATCCCCCCCAAAAATAGTCACCTCTCCCAACCGAGCCCCGCACCGTCGTGACCCGACACCCAGGTGCTTGAAGGTCCGGAGGATTCATTTCCCCCGGATAACCTTTGCAGGCGGAGTTGGCCGATTTCCCTGGAACCCGGTGACAACTTATGACTGTTGGCGGACCCGGTCAACAAAACCCCCTCAACACCTCCTTCAGTCTTAGTTTCCCTAATAGGCAACTCAATGTTTGTACCACTCGACATATCCTGTCCCTCGGCATTCAAATTTCTAGAATCATCAATTATGAAGTCAATTGGACTGTCTGTAGTTAGATCAATAGAATTTTCTAAGTCTAATGCATCTTTAGTCTTTTCAGTAGCAATTTGATCTTGTGTCATTTATGGCTGAGGGGTAATCTCCACTTCTTTTGCCTTTTAATCAAATGTACCTTCATCAGATTTCTTGTCTTTTGGAAATACCAGTCCAAAGATTTCCTTCCAAATCCTAGTACTCTATTGTACTACTCCTTCAATATCATTTTTCAAAATAGTGTAACCTCTAAGCTTAGGAACAAACCTATTCCTATATTCCTCAATGAATTTTGCTCACTATTTTGATGTCAACTCAAGTATCACTTTGCCTAAAGTGCCTTCCCTTATTTGTCTCTCTATAGTAAGTGCAAATTCCCATTTGCTCAAGAGAAACTCATATAGTTCATTCGGCACATGGTTTCCTATCTCTATAGGAGTTAACTTAAAAGTACTCATCATATCTAAGAGTGCTCCCTGAACTTTATGCTTATCTCCAATACTCAATTTCTCATACTTAATGAATTTGAAAGTAGCTAACCCTGCTACGTTTCTCAAATTGTCACATACCTCATCAATATTAGCTAGTTTCTTGAATTGTGCAGTGGGTATGTTACTGGGTTCATCAATCTCAATCTTTTCATCATCACTATCTTGCTCCAAGTGTAGTCTCCTCCTTGGTCTCTTTACTGGTTTACTCGACTCAGCATTAGGAGAAATTTTAGCTTTCTTTCCATACACTTTTGTTTGTACTGCTGGAGAAGTAACAGTGGATGCTCTAGTCCTCAGATGATTAGCTGCAGGAGGTGTAACCTTAGATTTAGCTTTACTCAGCTTGGTTACTATGACAATTGCTAGTTTCTTACCCTTAGCTTTCTCAGTGATCTCCTTAGATGCACTGACTTCCTCTTCTGTAGATATATCTTCTCCTTGTCCAATGGATAAGTCTAAAGGTGCATCCTCAGGTTCTTCATCACTATTCAAACCAACCATTTTGTTCAGATTTTTCACAATCTTTTTCCTTTTCCTCTCCATGGTTCCCTCCTTTAAACTTCTTGAAATATTTACTTTAGCTTCATCAAAATTACCAAATATTTTTGTTGTAGTATCAATTTCCTTAGCTAGGAGTGCAATGATGGTTGTTGATGCTTCATCAATGTTAATTTCATAGGGAAATGATTCCAAACATGCTACCATAGGTGTTACAGCCTGAATATATGTGTGATCTGTATCAAATAGAAAACAAATTTCTTCATAGTGCTTCTCCACTAGTGATCTAGGAATCCTAGTTCTTAATCTCATTTTATTTTTAAATTCCACAAAATAGTTCCCCATAATGCTATTGAAATTACTTCCTAATTTCTAAATACAATCACTTATATGAATTGTAATGGGTCTATCCTTTTTCCAAACTATATCTCCCAATGTAGGAAATGTATGCTGAATGTAGAAAAATATGCAGACTAGTAAGGAACCAAACTTACATGATGAGCTCTTAGATTTTTTTATTGATGCTAGGTTCTCGACTAGTTGTGTTTGTTGTAGCTCGGAAAGATCATATGTATGATTCTTCTTAACAATATTCCATGCCTAGTCAACAACTGTACAAGGAACACTATCCAGTCAACTCAACTGATAGAACTTATGTGCAAATACTCTTACTCCAAATTCAAGTTCTAAGTATTTAATTGTAGAGATAGTCATACCTCTGTTGTTCCATATGGCTCCAGTGTTCACTATAATTTCCTCTTTACTGTTATCTCTCATTGTTTGTTTCTCATTAACAACAGGATATCCAGTCACTCGATGAATCATATTTTTAGTTATCTTGACTGGTCCATTATCCAGCCACATACACATATCATGAACTCGGCTAAGAATGACCTTAATCAATTCATCTTTGAAACCTTGTGGGAAATCTAGGGCACAAGTTAACCCTTTGTTGGCTAAATGCTTGAATTCTCCCTTCAGAACTCCATCAACACACAATTTTCTGTAGGATTTTCTCAATTCACTATCACCTACTTCACCAATTTTAACCATGTAACAAGATCTAACATCGTGGATCATAAGTACCTTGGGTGTCATGGATGAGAGAGCTCCGATTAGATCACTTTGAATTGCACTTTTAGGAATGGCTCAAAAATTGAGAGGTGCACATACATCATTCTATACAAACTGAACTTGCTTTTGTTCTTCCTCCATATTTTTGACTAGTGTAGAAGAGCTTACAGCCATAATCTTGAAATTAGGGTTTGAAAAATGAAGAATAGAGTACCTTGGCAAGTAGCACTTCATATTGTTCACCTTAGGATTGCCAATGACACACTGATGAAATCTTTGATGCTAATTCCGTTAAGTTCAATTCTACAACTTCTTCAATCGCTCCGTAAATAGTGAAAATTGGAAGGTAAAAACAAAGAATAAATTGTTCATTCTTTATTGATTTCAAAAGGTCAAGGTAGGTAAGAAATAAATGTTCTTCCCATTGAGTTAGTGCAGGCCAGCTATCCTCAGCTTTCTAACACAACTTTTATCCCACTTGGCTCACTAAACTCAGTCATCATAGAACTTACTCAGCCAACAAACTCGGCACACACTAAATAACTCAGCCTTAGTGTCCACGACTGATGCTCAACACCTATAGTGAAATTAGCTCTTCTTGGCATTTTATCTTCAAAATGTGTCTTGGTGCATCTTAACATATGAAAATATGGACTTTGGCATATTTTATGTTAGGAACTGATGTAAGATAATAATTTTAGATGCAGTTCCTTACATACCTCTTTTACTTAGTTGGAGATGATGTGATCACTTGATCCATTGGATTGGGTGACCTCGGCTGCACTAGCTTCACTACTGCATGGTTCAGATTTCTTAACCCATGTCTAGTTCATCTATGCTCTAATCTTCTCAACAGTAGGAGTAGGTACCCTAGTCTTACAATCTTTCCTTGTATGACCAATTCTCAAACAACTATGACAAACTAGGCTTCCATTCATCCAACTCTTAGACTTTCCTCTGAAATGTGACCTTATGCAATTTTTTGGAACATGTCCATACTCACCACAATAATGAAAAATATGCCATGTGTTGTAATCCCACTTGTAAGTATTGCCTTTTCTTGGTGATTTCTCTTGTGCCTTTGATGTCCATTGTTGTTTACCTTTAGATCTATAATCTTGTGCTCTATGACCATATTACTGACAATTATAACAATTACCATTGAGTCTAGGTGTGGAAGGTGCATTGCTTTCCTTTGTCTTACATTCATGTGCTTGATGTCCAAACTTATTATAGTTAAAGAAATATCCATTAAAGTTAGTTTTAGGATTGGACTTACCATTCTTTCTTCGGTAAATGTTTGTTGTATGACCTAGTTTCCTAGTGTGGTGGCAAATAGGTTTGTTGTTTCTTGGCTTTGCATACCTTCTTTCACCTATCTTAGATGATTCTCCTTCTTCAGTGGTTGTATGTTGTTCAGTGTGACCTAATCCAGAAGAATCTTTAGGTCTTCTTGATGCTTCCACTAGTTGTTCAAAGTAGCTCAAGCTGCATTGGGATCATTCACTCTATTGTTAAGTTCTTTTTCAGATCTCAATTTATCTTTCAATTGACTGCTCTTAGATCTAATATTTACAATCTCCAAGTCTTTCCTGTTGATCTCCTAATTCACAAGTAGCAGTTGATTTTCCATGTCAACTTGATTTACTGCCATTGTTTGTACATCATGTGTTATTTTGTCAAGTCTGATAGTCATCATTCTTTTGTCTTCTTCCACAGCCTTGTCATCTTAGGCTTTCTTTTTCTATTCAACAACTTCACACATTCTTATTGATTGAGCTTCTTGTTCCTTTTTTAAGTTTCTGACTTCTTCACATAGTGCACTATTCTTTTCCAGTAGATCTTCTATTGTTGCATCACTCTTAGTAGAATCTCCATTCTGAAATAGATTTGTGGTGTCCTCTTCCTGATAATGAGTGTCATTCATTTGTTTGGCCAAATCTTTCCTTGCTATCAAGGACTTCTTTAATTCCTGTCTTGTTGTCTCAAGCTATTGTAGTGCTAGCTAAATATCAATATTTTGATTCTCAATGACTTTACCCATCTTGTAGATCTCCATCTCAAGATCTATATTCTCAAGCTAATTGTGACTTTCTAGAGAACTAAGCTTTGATACCAATTGTTGGAAATACAATAATGGGAAAGCAAGATACTGAGAGGGGGGGTGAATCAAATCTTCAAATTTAAACACTTAAAACAAACTGATCCACATTCATACATATATGAATCTAATGTAATATCAAATAACATTCACACAATGAAATAAATAACTCATAACACAAGAAATTGGTAACCCAGAAACCCAAATAGGTAAAACTTGGGTGGGGATGACACCCACAAAATTATTCACTACTGCAGCAATAAAGTGTGCATGTAAGGGCTACAAAATTTGATTACAAAATTTAATCTACCTAGTTAAAGGTCTGCCGGGTTAAGAGCTAAAGATCATTACAATCTACCCTATGAAAGGATTTCAACTTACAATAAAGTAAGCACTCTGTTAGGATATTTAGAAAGGTTTGCTAGAACCACTCTATTAAGAGATTTTCACGTAATACAATGATTAGAATGTTTCAAGTAATGATCCTTCATTATGCACTCAGATGCTGATGATGGATCTTCTCTTTCCAGTACCTTCTGTGATCTCACAATCTGATATGTCTTTACTCTGCTATTCACTATGCTGTCACTCTGCTTGATCTATGCTTCTTAACAAAATAACCCTCTGTGCATTTCACTTCCAAATGTAGTCACCACTTCTCTCCACACACTTTCAAAATAGGGTTTAGAAGAAATCTTATTATAGTATGAGGAATTATTCAACCTATTGGGAGCAAGCTCAAACATGCAAACATTAGTGGGTTAGCACATAAATCATTTCAAAAAGCATGTAAAGGAGCAAACAATCAACAAAGAACTCAATATAACATCAGATAGAGCTTAAAAATAAGTAAGAATGCACCCTATTCTACTTATTTTTATTTTCTCTTTTAGATTGTATGTAGGTGTGCTCTCTCAAACACACAAAATGCTATGGATCCCAATGCAATGCAAGATTATCAAAATAAGAAGAAAGATTCAAGATCTAGTATGAAGAACTAGTCTCAAATCTTCTTCAAGAAGATGATATTCTAAGCTAGTTATGAAGATGATATGCATATACCATATAGCAACTAAAATTCATTCACCAATTTGAAACCTAGCATGTGATTTCTAAGTGAATTAAGCATGGAAAGCATATAAACTAGAAACTAAGAAAATTAGCATGAAAATAACTATGAATTCTAAAGCAATTCTAGCATAATAACAATGCATAATGAGAGATGATAATATGAGAGGAGAAGGCCTCTATTTATAGAGTTTTTGGAGAGAGGAAGAGGCTTGGATGAAGTGGCACCTATGTGGCATCTACATAAGAGCCACATAGGAGACACATGGACTTGAAAAGATGGCTAATTTTTGAGTCAAAATTGGCATTAATATTGAGTAGCTCAATATTTCAAAATAGGAGACAAAGTTGTAAGAGGGAATTAAACAGGAATGGGTGCCCATTTTGGAGAGAATTTTCCTATGTGGGTGAGCATTCCATCAGCCTTAAAAAGGTTAGGAATCACCCACTAAGCATGGTTAGAAGGATAGTATACTTAGGAAATGAGGTGATGGGAGTAGGGTAGGAATAGGGTAGGCTTTAGGGTAGGATTAATAGGTTCCTAGCTAGGGTTTAGATTATAATCCAAATTGAATTTGAATAAATCATGCTTTAGAAGGATTAGTAATATGGAGGATTTAATAAATATAAATTTATTAAAAAGGGGATTTTGTGGAGGCAAATGTATTTAAATGAAATACATTAGAATAGTATTTAAACTATTGATAAATGAAACTATTTAATTGATTGAATTAAATAGTTAGAGGAATAAGATGGAAAATAATATTAATATTTTTGGACATCTACATGTTGCCCCTCTTTGACGTGGTGTCACAAGTGATGTTTCATCAAAGAAAAGAAAATTAGTTTCCCCAGAGGAAGAGGGTAGGAGTCGTGCTGATGCAATGATGGTACGGGGTGGTGCCCCCTTGATAAAAGAACACAACGAAGACAATGTTGTAGAATTTTCTCAAAAAAGGATGCAATGGGAGAGAGGAAAGGAAGGAGGGAATAAATAGAAGCCTTCTAAAATACAATTAAGAATGCAGCTAAGAATGTAAATGCAGATAAATGAGCATTGGGGATCCATTTGTGCGAAAAATATGGAGAGCACATCTAAATTTGATATTGCAATAGGAGGTATGCATCAGGTGTTAGGAAAAATAGATGAAAAGATTCCTTTGGGTGAACTAGATGCTCAAACAAAAGCACACTGCAAAAGATGCATGTATTAGTAGTGACCAGTCACAACGTACTAAGATATAGCAGATCAAGGTAGTGGTGAGTAGGTTTGAACTAACACAAAAAGATAAAATCAATAAAGAAGGCCTCATGACCAAGCAATCATTCGGTCCAAAGTTCTTGCCATGAACAAGATTGATGTGACGAAGGATTTGATAAGCCAACGCTGGAAGTATGCATCCTGATAGGTAGAGATTGGATTTGATTTGTTAAAAGAGATTTGCTAGCAAAAGCTGTGAACGGGATGGGGAGAAAGGACAGTCGGTCGCAAAATTGATTTGGTGAAAAATAATGTTGCAGTTGCATGAGTCGAAACGTGTGTTGAAAATGAAGACCTAGAATGAATCAAAATGAATGAAGTGTTTATTGCATGATTTTTGAGAATATTTGATGGTTTTGGAATTTTTGGAATTTTTTGGATTTGATTTTTAAATGTTTTTGAGATTTGATGCATATTTCAGCTTCACAATAGGATGATATATACAAAAATATACATGGGGGGGAGAAAATAGGTGGGGAAATTTTTTTGGTGAAAATGGGGGCTATAAGAGGGGCTGGGTGGGTTAAGGAAGGTCATTTGTGAATAGTGAATAGTGAAAATCTGAGCTTTGGAGTGAAAAGATGGCTGAGGAG
>MU223728.1:1486651-1509019 GCA_018584345.1 Thuja plicata | reverse complement strand
TATATATATATATATATGAGGACTCTATTGATGCTTATGATGTATGATCTATATGATGTGTTAATGTATAGAACTATATGATTACTGACATTTGATGCTTGCAGGATGTGATGCATATGGATGACCTAATTATGTATATATAATGTATGACTTATGCAGGATGGATGATGTTCATATATATATGATGTACTAACATGTGTGGATGCAGGATGTGATGTGTTTTAATGATCTATGCAATATATATGCTGATGTTTTATGAATATGTATAGGAATGCCAGATGAATGATGTTTTAACAATGCAAGACTAAGATGAATCTAAATGAATTGATTATGCAAATGGTATATGAATCTAAATGTTGTAAATATGTGAGATGATAATAATGGATGAATGCAAGATGAACCTAAAATGGATGAACTATGCAAGACAAATTAATAATGGATTAACAATGCAAGATGAATTAACAATGCAAGATAATGAACCTAAAATGGATTTTAACAATGTAAGAAAATCCAATATGATAAAATGAATCTAAAATGAAATTAACAATGCAAGACAATGAAAGATGATAAAATGAATCTAAAATGAATCTAACAATGCGAGATGAACTAAAATGAATCTAAAATGAATCTAACAATGCAAGATGAACTAAAATGAATCTAAAATGCATTAACAATGCAAGCTAAATTAACAATGCAAGATAATGAACCTAAAATGGATTTTAACAATGTAATACAATGCAAGATGATAAAATGAATATAAAATGAATCTAACAATGCAAGATGAACTAAAATGAATCTAAAATCAATTAAAAATGCAAGCTAAATAATGAATAAATAATGCAAAGTTCTAAAATGATACTAACTATTGACATGATGATTAATGCAATTTACTAATGAACAATGTGTCTTGAATGATGGATCTAATGCAATCTAAATGATGAATCTAATGATTCTAATGAATCTACAATGATGAATAATGTAACTAAATTTTAATGAATGATGATAGATGCAATAGTGATACTAGACGTAACAGACGAAATGGATGCAATGGGTGCAAACGGGACTCACCTATATTGTTTTTTGTGTGTGTCACAATCAACTGATAAACCAGACGGGTAGACTATGGAGGATCGGGCTGAAAATGTTAGCAAGACGATGACTCAGGATGTTAGCATGATGGTGGGAAGATGGAGTGCATCATGAATGTACAAGGATCAAACTGAGTGATTAATTACAAGTGATTAGTTACAGCGATTACGTACAAAGGTTGCTACCGAGATTTGATTGGATCATGTTACTTGTCTCAATGTGCATGATAGGTGCGTGTGCTAATTGATTAGTTCAAGAGGAAAGATACATCTTGTGAGAACCCAAAGATGATGATAATATAGATTTAAGTTGACGAGAGGAAGGATACATCCTCAATACTCATTTCCAAAAAGACAGGACTTACCAAGTTGATTGATCAAATGCGCACTACCATCAAACTATAGAACCAACGTCAGATAAGGAGAAACTCAAAGACACGAGCAATATATAGGATAGAGGCTCAAGGTTTGGGATAGTACAACATATGGACAATAATATACAAAATTATGTGTACAAAAGCTCAGAATACGAGATTGGGAGATCATTGCGGACTAGTGTGTATGATATACGAACACCCAGGGAATATAGGGAATGCAGAGATTAGTGGAGATGTGGTGCTGGTGATGGAAGGAAATGAGATTTTGATAGATAATGGAATGGTCCATTATGTGTGATGCCTATTTCTAGGTTTTCATCACCTATACTTGTCCAAGGTGCATGATTGCCAAGTTTTCACCACTGGACGAAAGTTTTTTTTTCTTTTTGATTTCTTTGGATCTTTTTTGATTTATTTTTTTGTTATTGCCCAAGTACTTTTTTACTAGTTTTTCACTCGGACAACCATTTTTTTAGCTTCATTTTTCTGCTTTTTAGAGATTTTTATTTTTTTTCAGGACTATTTTTCATTATTTTTGTGCTTTCTTCAGGACTTTTTACACTTTTTTATGGATTTTCATAGATAACTGGAATGAACAACCAGCTGTCAGGAATAGAAGTGCCTGAGATGAATGATGTTGATAGGATCATTCAATGGCTCTCCTTCTGGGGTAGAGAGTTGATATGCCCCAAAACCAAAACATCCAGTGACAACATATGGACCTTGCTAGGTGACTTCAAACTTGCCTTTCTTTTCCCGATCAGTACCCACTTTCTAATTTTATTAGCACAAGGTCCCCTACCTGGAACTGGCATGGGTGGACCTTCTTGTTATAGTTCCACTTGAGTCTATTATGGTAAACAATCAAGTGATCATAAGCTTGCTGGCAATTTTCATCTAGGAGATCTAGCTGTATGAGTTGTGCTACCCGGTAATCTTCATCATCAATCAGGCCTCTTAGTGATACTCAGAGGGAAGGTAGTTCAACCTCAAATTGTAAGACTACTTTAGCATCGTAGACTAGGGAGTAGTGAGTAGTGCCAGTAGGAGTATGATAGATGGTGCAATATGCCTAGAGGGCATGATTGATCTGGAGATGCCAATCACGACCAATATCATTGACAACTTTCTTGAGTATTTTGAGGATGGTTTTTTTAGTTGCCTCAGCTTGGTCGTTACCTTGTGAGAAATATGGACTAGATAAATGGTGATCAATATGGAGGTGAGCACAAAGATCACTGACATGTTGATTTTCAAATGGTGTACTATGATCTGTGAAGATGGTGGAGGGTATGCCAAAGCGGCAAATGATGTGATAGAGGATGAATTTGGATATCTAGACACCAGTAGTGAGTGTGAGCGGAATTGCTTTGACCCACTTTGTAAAGTACTCTATAGCTATGATTATGTACTTGTGGCTTTCAAAAGAGAGGGGAGTAATCTTACCAATGAGGTCAAAACCCCAATAAGAGAAGGGCCAAGGAGGTGCAATAGGTCTGAGGTCCTGAGCAGGAGCATGGATCAAATTAGCATGTTGTTGACAAGGTAGGCACTTTTTGAAAAACTCACAAGCATCATATTCCATTTTAGGAAAATAGTACCCTGTACATAGAAGTTACTTGGCTAGGACCATGCCACTCGTGTGGGCACCACAGATTGCAGCATGTACCTCTTGTAAATCTTGGGTGGCTTTGTTTTCATCTAGACATCTAGAGAGCACATTGTGATAACCTTGATGATAAAGGGTATTGGCTACGAGGGTGTAATGGGATGCTCTGCGAATAAAGTTTTGGCATTGGTTTGCAGTGAGATGAGGAGATATGATACCATTTTGTAGGTAAGCTTGGATATCATGGTACCACAGGGACTGGGGACCAACAAAGATCCATACATGATTTGATTCATCATTCTCATAAGTGGTATCATGTAGTTGCTCAACTAAGAATTTGTATTACGTAGACTCATGGGGAATCTCAAGAAGGGAACCAATTGTGGCCATTGCATCAGTAGCTTTGTTCTATAAATGTGGTACTTATGTTATTTGTAAGTGGAGGAAGTGTTCTGTTAGCTCGTCAACCATCTGCTTATATGGCGTCAATTTGTCATCTTTGGTTTGATACTCATCCAAGACTTGTTTGATGATGAGTTGGGAGTTGCCAAAGACCTGGATATCTATGATGTTCCATTCTATGGCCATGCGGAGTCCTGTAGTTAGTGCTTCATATTCTGCAATGTTGTTTGTGTAGGGAAATCCCAATTTGAATGACATGGGGATGTAGTCACCTTAAGGTGTGACAAAAAGTATTCCTACCCCTGCACCATGAGCTGTGTAGAACCCATCAAAGTAGAGTTTCCATGTTGGTTGTTCTTCTATCATGTACAAATACTTATCTGGAAATTCTGTGACCAAAGGATATGCATCTACCAATGGTGCTTTAGCTAGCTGATCTATAATGACTTTCCCTTTAATATCTTTTCTGTCGACATACTGAATACCAAATTCACTTAGCAACATAACCCATTTTTCCATTCAACCTGTAAGTGTAGTCCTGGAGAGTAGGTACTTGAGAGGATCCACCTTTGAAATGAGCTTGGTTGTGTGACTAAGCATGTAGTGGCAAAGTTTTTGAGTGGTGAAGACTATTCCCAGACATGCTTTTTCCATAGGAGAACAATTGAGCTCATAACCCACTAAGTTTTGACTAATATAATAAATGGCTCTTTCTTTGCCTTCGTCATTCAATTGAGTGAGGAGCGCCCCTAGTGCTATGGTCATAGCAGAGATGTATAGGCTGAGTGGTCGACTAGGTATAGGTGGTACCAAGATGGGTGGATTAGCCAAGTATTCTTTAATTTTATTGAAATTCTTCTGACATTGAGGATCCCACTTAAATATGTTGTCTTTACGCAGGAGATGAGTGAATGGTTGGCACTTTTCTACTAGTTGAGAGATGAAACGGTGCACTAATTGTAATTTTCCTTGGAGGCTGTGTAACTGTCAGAGTTTTTTTGGTGGAGGCATATCTATGATAGCTTTTACTTTCTTTGGATCAATTTCAATGCCTCGTCTAGATACAATAAACCCTAGGATTTTCCCTGATGTGATTCCAAAGACACACTTCTTAGGGTTGAGCATTAAGTAGTAGTGTCCAATTCTATCAAAGACACATTCTAGAACATCTAGGCGATCTTCCCTTTTTACTAATTTTGCAAAGATATCATGCACATAGTCTTCAAGGATCTTGTGAATCATGTCGTGAAAAATGCCAGCCATTGCTCTTTGATAGGTTGCCCCAGTGTTCTTTAATCCAAAAGGCATCATGTTATAGCAGAAGGTTCCCCAAGGGGTTGTGAATGCTATCTTATGTTGATCTTCTTCTACAATGTAGATCTGATTATATATGAAAAAGTCATCCATGAGTGACAACATCTCATGTCCTACTATGAGATCTACAATCATGTCTATGTTTGGCAAGGGGAAATCATCCTTGGGACATGCCTTATTGAGATATCTGAAATTTGTACATATCTTGATTGATTTATCAAGCTTAGAGATAGGCACCATAATAGAAATCCACTCAGAATAGTCAATGGGGCAGATGATCTTGGCATTAAGTAATTTTTCTAGCTCCACTTTGACAAGTAGTGCCACTTTAGGGTGCATCTTTCTGAGCTTTTTCTTAACAGGTTTGATGTTTGAGTCCACTTCTAGATGGTGAACCACCAACCCTAGCATGTGGGGGTAAGACCATGTGAACTTGTTGATGGATTCCTTTAATAAAGTGACAAGATCACTTTCTTCTGCTTCAGTCAGAGATGCTGCTATGTATGTGATGGCGGGATTTTCTTTGGTACCCAGGTTGACAGGTTTTGCTTCCTTAATGAGAATTGATGACTATTCAGGCATGTAATCTCAGATAAGAGGAAGAGGAGAATCTTCATCCTTTGGTGCCTTAGAGAGGTTTTCCCCAGGGGATACACCCTTTGTTTTTACTTTTTTATGATCAGATAGCGCCCCGGAGAGGTTTTTGCTAGGGGATCAATTTTTCTCTTTTTTATTTTTGTTTTCTGTGTCATTTTTGCGGCTAAAGTTCTCATCTTCCCCAAAGTATGCCTTTGGGTCTAGTTTATAGACATATGTTGAGTCTTTCCCCCAGTCATTACTTTGTTCAATTTCTCCCATAAAGCTCAGGAGTGTTTCCTCACTTTGGAACTTGTCAACGTGTATGACACTTGGTTGGTCCCAGTCTATGAGTTCAGGATAGTGGAGGGGAAGGTCAATGAAGAGGATGGAATTTTTTTGTAGGACAGCATTGCCCAGGAAGGTTTCATCATCAAAAACATCATCATAAGCTCTCACAACATTCTCTTCTGGGATATCTTTGATGTCAACAATTTTTCCCAAGGATGGACAAGAGGAATAGTCGATGAACTCATTGGTGCCCCCATTCATGTCATAGCCCATGCCAAGGCCCAGGTGCTTTTCTAGTTGGGTAGGTACAATAGGATCCTTCATTCCTTGCTCTTCATAACCAAGGTCACCTCCTTGGTAGTTCCATTTTTCTATCACCAGTTTGTGCGTTGCGGGGTACTTATCTTTGAAGTAATTGAGGCGACTTGTGTCTTTGGGTGGTGGATCTTTATATAGCCATTGGTTGATGTTTGGTGCCATTTCCTAGCCGATCAAAGTACCTTTTGATATAAAAGTGGTGGAACCAAATTGTAGTGCCTTGGTCATCTCTGATTCTATTTTTCTTAGATTAGGTTGGTGGCCTTAAGTGTGAGGATCAATTGGCAGTGCTCCAACTGCGAAGGCATCAGATAAAGTGTACTCATCACAACCTTTTTTGTTGATCTTGACCATGGACAAGGTGGAGGAGAGGATTGTTTCTAGGTCTTAATGGGTTCGAGATGAGCTGGCAACAGAGGTGCCAATATCAATCCCAGGACAATGATTGGAATGTGGAAAGGATGTCTCCAATGCATTACAATATGTGAAGGGCTTGGGATCTATGCGGATGGTGATCTTAGTGCCTTTATATGGGAATTTGATGCACTGATGGTAGGTGGATGGGATAGCTTGCATAGAATGAATCCATGTGCATTCAAGGAGGGTGTTAAAGGGAAGGTCAAGATCAACAACATGACATAATGTATCCTTGATAACTGGGCCCACTTGAATGGGAAATGATATGGTGCCTTCAAAAGTATGCTCTAGATTGTCATATTCTTTTATTATGATGACATCATTTTTTATATCAGCCTCAGTGCAACCCAACTATTTTATGAATTTTAGAGTACACAGATTTAGGGTCGATCCATTATCTATCATGACCCGTTTGATGGAAAAATATTTAACCATGACAGCGATACGGAGTGGGAGACTATGATCGATTTCTTCAAAGGGTTCATCTGTTGGTCTAAAGGAGATCCCACAAGATGTAGATAGGTGTCCGACAAGGTTTTGGAATTCAGTGAGGTTGATGTTGCTGGGAACATGGGATTCTTGCAAGGCTTTATTGAGGATCTCTTGATAAGTGGGTGATGTGTGAAGAAGATCCAGGATGGAAATTTGGGCTGGGGTATTCCCTAGGTGTTCCAAAATGTTGTATTGAGTCCCAGTAGATGGGGCAGGACCAGCACCTGCAACTGTTATCCTACCTCTACGAGTGGTGATTGCGCATTGGTTATCGACACCCTTGACATGGATGACATTGATAGAGGACTGGACTTGGGATATGCAACTGATGAGATTATCGTAGTTGATATTTGCATTGGTATAATCTTTTCTATCAACATTTTCTACTTGTTTACCCTTTCCCTGATCAGAGGACTAAGTAGGATTGCCTGGGCCTGTACCGGAAGTGTGTTTAGGGAATGCATTTTGATAAATTTTAAGGCTTGCATTTGGTGATGATTGGGTAGGAGAATCCACTTTGATCTCCTTGCAGTCAATGAGATCTTGGATATAGTGTTTTAGCTTCATGCGTTTAAGAGTGGTGTGTCCCTTAACACGATGGTATTCATAGTACTCGTTGTCTTTATACCAAGTTGGCTTAGGAGTTGAGTCATCAAATGGCTGAGTTTTAGGATACACAACTTGGTTAGCTTGGACCAGCTTGTGAAAGATGACATCTATAGGTTCACCCAAAGGGGTAAACATGCATTATGGCACATTCAAAGTGTGAGGTCTTTGTTGTCCTTGCGGGACTGATATAGCATTTGTCTGATTCATAGGACCCTGATAGTTGTGTTGATATGATGTCCCTGGAGGGGGATAGATAGGCGCACCTTGAGGGTGCATGTTTTGCTAATATAATGGTTGAGGCTACACGGGATTGGGTTGTTGATACATGAGAGGAGGTTGAGGGTACATTGGTGGTGCTTGTTGATAAGTCTAGGTAGGTGCATTAGGACTAGCTACCACAACTTGAACATGTTTGGTGTCAGTGGCTCCATCTGTTACAGCATTTTTATTCTTGCTCCAGTATCGTGATCAATCATTGTTATGTTTTTCAGGCTGGGATTCTTTGTAGTGCTTAATGGTACCTTCTTCTACGAGACCTCGTTCAAGGTCCATACCCTTGATTCTGATATCATGATAAGTTTGTATATAGTTCATGCGCATGTGATAGGCAAGCTTAGGATGAATATTTTTAATGAATATTTTGATAAGATGTTGCTCTGGGGGTTGGTAAGACAACCTTGTAGTAAGCCCTTGCCAGCACTGAAGATAATCAGCCAAGCTTTCTCCTCCCTTTTGTTTGGAATTGCATAGCTCAAGGAGTGAGAGTTCATTTTTTACATTATGTGCGTATTGGGCCACAAACTTTTCAGATAATTCCATGAAAGTAGAGACTGTGCCATAAGGGATTTTGTAGAACCATTCAAGAGTGGTGCCTCCCAAGCTTTTGGAAAATAGTCTCATGAGGAAGTTATCGCTATAGGTCACTTCTTGACAGGCCATGTAGAATTCTTTCATGTGACTCATAGGATCGCCCTTCCCCTGATATTTATCAAATTTTGGGGTCTCAAAGTGCTTGGGAAAGGGTATAGAAATGATGGATCAATCAAATGGATAAGGACATACTTCTTTGAATTTGAATGTTTTAGCTTTTGTCCCAGATTTTAGCTCCTTGATAGCATTCTCCATTTCCTCCCATTCATGATTGATTTGCGGGGGAGGATTATTGATCGTGATTGCAGGATTTCCTTGAACTTGATATGGATCAGATGGTGAATATGGAGGATTTTCTGGGGGATATTGTGGTGTTTGGTATGATGGTTGCTAGTCAACGTATATAGGTTGTTGTGGTGGAAGCTGTGGTTGAGTGGAATATTGTAGTGGAGGAGGTGGCGATGCTTGATAAGATTATTGCAACTGTTGGAAATATGCTTGTATTTGTTGTGGTGTTGGATAGGTAGGATGAGTTTGTTGCACACCTATATAAGATGGAGGATAGGTGTTTTGTGGTGGAATTCCCTTAGTGAGAACTTGTTGTGGAGGGAGAATTGTTTGTGATGCAGCGGAAGATGGCATGGCTATGTAATTGGTGGAATGAGTTTTTTTTTGTTGCATGGGTTGGATAAAAGGATTAGCAAACTATTGTAGTGGTTGTGCCATGAAGGGATTTGCCCCCTATGTTTGTGGTTGTGGCTGTTGTGTAGTTTGGATATTGGACTGTGTAGCTGTGAAGGGGTTGATTGGGTGTTGTTGCGCTTGAAATGTGAATGGATTGGTGATTTGCTACTGCTGGATAGGTTGTTGTTGGTTAGGTTGCTATTGCTATTGTTGTTGGATAGGTTGGATGGGAATTTGGGGTACGACAAAGGGATTTGTGGATGGTTGTAGTGTGGGGGGATTTGAGTTGAACAATGTTTGAGGTGGAATTAATGGCATTCGTTGTGATTGTGTTGCTGGTGAAGCAGGAAAAGTGGACCCTTGCAGAAATAAGAGTTGGTTATAGGCATTGGTAGGTGGCATGCCTGTGGTGAAGAAAGGTGGAATAGGCATGGAGACTTGGGTGCTTTGATGTTGTGAACTAGTTGTAGCACTTTGAACAGGTTGAGTAGGAATGGGTGGAATAGTGGTTTGTTGTGTGCTGACTGGTGGTGGTGGAAGTTTACAATAAATGTTGGGATTTCTTGCAAAAGAGGAGTGAGTATGGTTTGTAGAGGTTCTTGCATAGTGATAGGGGGTATTGTTTGTACTACTAATGTGGTATCAGGAGGTAGGGCTTTTGAGGTAGGTGAAGGTGTTGTGTGTATGATGGAAGGTGGAATGGAGCGATGAACTACTTGTGCGAGAAGAGTTCCCACTTGTAGGGCTCGTTGAAGTGGATCAAAAACATTTTTTCTCGTGGGATAAGGACATTCCCCTAGAAGTGCCATAGTTCGTGTGACAAGTGTGGGTATAATCCAAGGTGGAAGTTGAATTCCTTATTGTTGGATGTCCAAGAGTACCTGGTTGATGTTACGTCTATTCATGGCATTTACCATGTGGACAAGCACTAGATGGTTGTAAATGTTTCCACGGTACTTAGAGTGGGAGTTTCAATAGTGTCTACCCAGATATGTTTGATTTGATTATTGGGATGAGGCGCATAAGTGACCATGGTGTTGGTATTTTTAGTCATAGGATTAGATGAGCTAGCGGAAAGATTAGGATCCATGTTCTTCCTATTCTTAGTGGATCGTGTGATAGGTGGCATGAAATGATTATCCTAAAGGAATATGAGATGCAAGATGTAGGCAAGGATGCACCTAGGAAACTAAGGATGATGATACTAGGATTAGGATGTGCTTAAGATGATGGATGCACTTCTATGGATTAAGGATGACTTGATGTATGCAAGGATCAAGGGTTGCTTTCCCTAGTGTAGGATCAAGTGGATATGATTTCCTACCTAAGATAAACTTGTGGTCTTTGGCGAATGAGATTCTTTGCTAATGCGAACCAACCTTTTGATCAAGGTGATGAAGTTGCAAAAAGACAAAGGGGATTATCCTAAAATAATGCTTAGTTTAAGGACATTCAAGGATGGGGTTTGATTAAGATGTAGGTTTTTAGCAACTCAAAAAGGTATGCACTACCAAGTGAGGGGTGTGATCAAGGATGCTTTGGATGATGATTAGGATGATGCTAGGTTGATTAGGATTGATTTTATTAATGCAAGATCATGCTAGGATGAGTGTGTGATGTGTTCCTAAAGATGACAACCTAAGTGATGTCCTAAAATGCAAGCTAAGTGAGCTTAAGAAGAGGAGGACCTTGTGTTTGTTGTGGTAAACCGACTAGTCATATTGCTCAACTCCAAAAAAATAAGAATTTAGACGATATTTGCCCATGAAATGAGAAACCTTGTTGTTATAGATCACTTTTTCAAATTGTTCTCATTTATGGATTTCTTGTTTGACAGAATCGATAATGTGTTGGTACTTGGTAGCCTCTCAGGTTGTGTTTTTATGTTCTCTTTGCACAGGTGGTAACATAGTTTTCACCTTCTTATGCTTCTTGGAATTGGTCATGTCCTATAAGTAGATCTGATCTTAGATGAATAGTTGGAGGTTTTTAGGACATATGTCATAAAAGACTGAATTTTTGCAAAAGGATGTTGTTTTGATAATCTGGCAAAAGTTTGATCTTGTTCTGATTTCTCAATAGAATTTTTCCATGGAAAGAACCAATTCAACATAATCAAACTAGAAAATAACAAGCATGTGTCTGAAAATAATTTGTCAAGGGACAAAGCAACCTTGAAGGATACAAGCACATGACAAATTTGAATGTTGGATATTGTTTGTGTTTTGGATTTTTCAATGTTCTTCAAGCACTTCAAGCACAAAATCTACCTAAGGAATTGGCATAGCATGAAAATACTTGCTCATAAGCTTAGGCACACACATAAGAGCTAATCAGAATACAACCATCACCAAGCATGCAATAGATCCAGTCATGATGTCATATTATCCAGTTCCAAGCGCTCAGGGTGGCACAAATGTACGAGTGATCTTGGGGAAGTTACTATCTTCCTTGCACAAGCATTATCACCTTTTGGGGGTGTTCCAGGTAGCTTCTAAGCCTAGAGTGCTTGGTATGGTTCTTCGTTCGATTATATCCTCTATGTTCATGCAAGCATGATTTAGATGTATAGCCCCATAGAGCGTCTTGACAAAAGTGGTCACGTAAATGTGATTGAGACCGCGAGGCCGCACTTAAGTTAGATGAGAGTTGAGTATAAGCTCAAATGACAACCGAATCTTGAGGCTTTAACCCCAAAGAGTAAATTTGATTAACGTGAGTTAGAGTGGTGTGGCGTACACCTTGTTCTCACATGGGTCATTCTTGGGAGATTTTTTCCTCAACTGCCAGGCCCATCTAAAGGATTCATAGTAACCTGGATTGGTGAAAAAAAGGAGTCTAGATTTCTTATTTTCCCACAAGGGGAAAAGAGCATAATCTCCTATCCAATATCATTTTCTCCACAAGCACACAAGACACACTTTATTCTTTCCAAAAGATTTGATTGTTTAACACTAAGTAAGTGTGTCTAGGTTTTTGATCTTCCCAAAAGGGAGGAGAGCATAATCCCCTAACACTCAATTAGGATTATACAAAAAAATCTAACTAATTAGTCTAGGTGCCTAAAAAAAGGATTAATGCAAACATGATCGTTTGGTTGATGTAGATCCAAGGAAACTTGTAAGACAAATGTGAGTAGTTTTGAGTTTGCGTCTTTGACAAGCGGTGCTGCAAAACAATTAGTTAGTAGTTCTATGAATATTGATCTTTGACAAGCATTATTAGCACAAGAACCACTTAACAATTGTTAGTACATGATAAATCCAATTTAGACAGAGTGCAGACGTCGGTTCAAGGTGCAGACGCTGATTTTGGTTTTTTTCTAAAAAAGATAGAAAGCAAAAAATTCTCTAAAAACACAGAAAAACTAGAAAAAGGTTATACCAGTCAGAGATGCCAGTTTACAGAGCACAAACACTGATGCAGGGCGCAGATGCCGATTTATGAATTGCAGACACCAGTTGATGAACCAACATTTACGAAGACACCAATGTACCTACAAACATAAAAAGATAGCAAATAAAGTCACTTTTCTTCTTCTTAGTCTTTAGTTAGATCCAATTTAGCCATTTTAGACTTTCCAAATATTAAAAAGCTAGTGTGTTTTTGAGAAACCTTCAAGATTCATTCACTTTTAATGAGATTTTAGCATTACGACACCTTGTGAAAATGAATCTCTGATAAAAAATAGAATGCTAAAACCCTAAAAGCTACAAAAAATATAGTGAATCTCAAAAACCGAAAAGTAGAGTTTGGAAAATCTAAAATTAATAATGCCAGGTGTAAACAAAGATTCAGGTTGCATACTCTAGTTCAGCACAGATGTCGAATGGTAGTTCAGTAAGAACCGGCATTTGCGCAGATGCCTCTGCGTAAAACAAAGACGCTAATCCGTGTTCTAGGCAAAATTTGAAGAAAAGCAAGATAAGAAGTTAGAAATTTTAGGGATGTGGGTCCCACTGGGTGTGCCAGAATGTAGTATGAGGAATTCTTCAACCTATTGGGAGAAAGCTCAAACATGCAAACATTAGTGGGTTAGCATATAAATCATTTCAAAAAGTATGTAAAGGAGCAAACAATCAACAAAGAACTCAACATAACATCAAATAGAGCTTAAAAATAAGTAAGAATGCACCCTATTCTACTCTTTTTGATTTACTCTTTTAGATTTTATGTAGGAATGCTCTCTCAAACACACAAAATGCTATGGATCCCAATGCAATGCAAGATTATCAAAATAAGAAGAAAGATTCAAGAGCTAGTATGAAGAACTAGTCTCAAATCTTCTTCAAGAAGATGATATTCTAAGCTAGTTATGAAGATGATATGCATATACCATATAGAAACTAAGATTTCTTCACCAATTTGAAACCTAGCATGTGATTTCTAAGTGACTTAAACATGGAAAGTATAAAAACTAGAAACTAAGAACATTAGCATGAAAATAACTATGAATTCTAAAGCAATTCTAGCATAATAACAATGCACAATGAGAGATGATAATATGAGAGGAGAAGGCCTCTATTTATAGAGTTTTTGGAGAGAGGAAGAGGCTTGGATGAATTGGCACCTATGTGGCATCCACATAAGAGCCACATAGGAGACACATGAACTTGAAAAGATGGCCAATTTTCGAGTCAAAATTGGCATTAATATTGATTAGCTCAATATTTCAAAAGAGGAGACAAAGTTGTAAGAGGGAATTAAAGAGGAATGGGTGCCCATTTTGGAGAGAATTTCCCCATGTGGGTGAGAATTCTATTAGCCTTAAAAAGATTAGGAATCACACATTAAGCATGGTTAGAAGGATAGTTATGTGGGGAAGTATACTTAGGAAATGAGGTGATGGGAGTAGGGTGGGAATAGGGTAGGCTTTAGGGTAGGATTAATAGGTTCCTAGCTAGGGTTTAGATTATAAATCCAAATTGAATTTGAATAAATCATGCTTTAGAAGGATTAGTAATATGGGGGATTTAATAAATATAAATTTATTAAAAAGGGGTTTTTTTGAGGCAAATGTATTTAAATGAAATACATTAGAATAGTATTTAAACTATTGATAAATGAAACTATTTAATTGATTGAATTAAATAGTTAGAGGAATAAGAGGGAAAATAATATTAATAATAATATTAATATTTTTGGATGTCTACACTTATATATCTATTCAAGTCTGGTAGCGAGATCTAGATCAATGATCAAGATCTAATACTTATGTCTCCAAGGCATTACAATTAATGATTACAATAGGTCATGCATAGGATAAATCAATTAAATGCATAACTAAATCCATAGGAAAATATTAAATGCATACATAAGTTGGCCCAAAAAGCTTATACAAGTCAGCCTGAACACTTATCCTCAAAGTTTGAATCATTTTAGACATGTATACAAAAAATATTCTTCTCGGCACTTAACATCTTTGTCGCTCGGCACTAAGTATCCTACTTGGCTTGGCATGATACAACTTGGAAACCTGAATACTACTTGGGAATGTTGCTTGGCCTTGGATAGTTTTAGCTCTGCCATAGTGATAGCCAACTAAAACTGCCTAAGTAAATGACTAAGTGTTGGTCACTAATCATCAATAGAACTTAGAGATTAACACTCAAGATCCACTTCTATGCCTTTTGCAGAGATAATGTAACCAAGGATTTTTCTAGATGTCACCTCAAATGCATATTTCTTTAGATTAAACCATAAACTAAACTATTCCATGTGATCTAGTATAGGACCTAGATTGGCAAGGTGTGTCTTTCATTGCATCCTCTTAGCTAGAGTGTCATAAACATAGTATTCCATCATCTTATGCATCATGTCATGGAAGATAGTGGTGATAGCCCACTGATATGTAGCTCCAGCATTCTTGAGCCTGAAAGGCATGATGTTCCAATAAAAGTGCCCCATGCACATGTGAAAGTAGTTTTCTCTTGAGCTTCTAGTGTAGTTTTTATTTGGTTGTAGCCAAAGAAACTGTCCATCAGTGAGTACATTTCATAACATGTTGTCATGTCTACAATCATGTCAATGTTGGCCAATGGAAAGTCATCTTTTGGACATGCCTTCTTCAAGTCTCTAAAATTTTTGCAGACTCGGATGGATTTTTCATGTTTAGATACTAGAACAATGTTGGAAATCCACTCTGCGTAGTCAATTTCTCTAATAAATACAGCTTTAAGATTTTTTTCCAGTTCATCTTTGATGAGTAATGCCACATGTGGATGCATCTTCTGAAGATTTTGTTTGACAGGCTTGACACTTGGTGCGATGGACAAGTAATGCATGATCAGATTAGGATCCAATCTTGGCATGTCTTAATATGTCCATGCAAATTTGATCTTCTTGCTTCAGAAGAAGGCAATGAATTCCTCTTTTTATTCCTTAGATAATGACTGTGCCAAATGAATGATTTGAGGTTCTTCTTTTGTACCCAAGTTCACAGGTTGAGTCAATTCAATCAACACCGATGACCATTCCTGAAAGTGACTTGGAAGCATAGCAAGTATCTCATCCTCGGTCACTTTAGGGATGTTTTCAGCCTTGGATACGTCCTTTATTTTTACTTTTTTAGGCTCTAATACTGCCACAATATGGTTTTCACCATCAAAGCACTTATTATTTCTTCTTTTAATTTTGCAACTGAGATACTTGACATCGGCTTCATTCACGTTGACACTGTTTTCATTGGTGGAGGATGTTACTGGTTCAACAGCATTAAGGTAGCAGGAAAGAGAATATTCATTCTGGAATGTAAGGACTTCATTGGATGGAGAGTATGAGTTCTAGTCTATGAGCTCGGGATGGCGGAGTGGAAGAGAGGTGACAGGTTCTAGTGCATTCACGGTGTAGTCATCAAAAGCATGGACTAGCAAGTCAAGAACTAGAGCAATCTCATCCATAGGCACAGTCAAATTCCTTTGACCCCTTGTGGCCATAGTAGAAGACAATTTGACATTGATGGAATCAAACTTGTTTGTCCTAACACTAGACCCTTCACCTATTTCAAGAGGGTTTTTGTATGCATGCACAATATCTACATCCCTGTCAAAGGTTGCATCAGATAGGGAAGAAAATTCATACTTGTGCAAGTTGGTATTGCTTGAGATAGGTACTTCATTACCACTTGTGGCACCATCTGATTCTTGTTCATCTCATGTAGCAGTGACGAGTTGTTGGATTTTCTCTTGTTCAAACTACTCTTGGAAATGTGGTAGCATGTATAGTTCACCCTAATGACCAGGATCTTGTGTCTCTCAATTGTTCATATGTTAGTGGAGTGATTGAATCAGTTTCATTAGAGTCACTATCAGTCTCGGCCATACTAACACATGGTATAAAATCATCTGGCTCAGCAAAGAGCATGGAAAGATCTGGAGGAATAGGACAAGGAAAGGAATCCTCATCAAAGCTATCCTTTGATTTTCCAGTTGTAGATGTGCCTTTAGGTTTTAGTTGGTGATTTGGTTCTGGCATAAATTTGTTAATCCTTAAGTGAAACAAGATCTTCTTGAAGCTAAGGCTTGTAATGTCATGTGTTCATCTACCAATAGCTTCAAGTGGTTCAAGCAATCCTTTATTATTCACTCCTATAGGTCCATTCCCTTTATATCCAAAGCACTTCATAATATATAGACCCTTTTCATATTATTCAAGTTCTATTTCGCAAGGTGGAGTGATTTATTCAGGTGTGTTCTCCCCTCTATACATCCAGGCTGTAATAACCATGTTTTCATCTTCCTCCTCTTTTGTGACAAGAGTCTCTATGTTTTAGTTTGAGGTTAGCTTGGCCCCTTGATTAGCTAGCTCAAGGAGATATGTATCCTTCTCTTCCTTCATGAGGATATCCATCATTTTATGGAAGTGTTAATTTTTGTAAGCATCCACTATATCTTCATGAGTTATTACCTCCTCCTCATCACTAGGGGTTCTTGATAATGATATTTACCCTTGGTGTTTTTATATTGATCATTATCTTTGTTGTGTTCTCCCTTTTGATTTTGGTCTTCCATCTTGCTGGTATGCAAGTGTGCAGTGCATGAAGACTCACTATGATGAGGTTGAGTATACTGAGGTGTCATACCTATGGGAACCCTTGATGTTTTGATAGAGTCAGATTTAGGTAACAACTCTTCAGAGTTTTGATGCTCTTGAAACAATGGGTTTTGGACCTAAATGAAGTTCACTAGGAATGATCATCTAATGTAAGGTCAGATGATAGGAGAGAGACCAAGATGACCCCTCTCTAGGTGTAGGTGGTGAAGAGGAGTGCAAGGATCACCCACTATACTCAAACTATGTGACAATTTTGGAATGACCTCTTCCTTAGTTTTGAGGTTTACCTCTACCTTGTCTAGTGATACGTAAGTGGAATGCGTTGCTACTTCAAGTTGCAATAGTCATAGAAAAATATTATGTAAGGAGAGTGAACTAGGACTATCCTTGGAACTATGTCTCAAGATAAGTACACAAGAGTGACAATAGATGAAGTATACCCAGCACAATTTGTTAGAGATAAGGCTAGGATAGTCGAGAGATGACTATCGCGTTTCAAGATATGACAACACAGTAGAACGAGTAGGTAGATAGAGACAAGATAAGTTCAAGTGAGAATCTCATAGTTCTCAACCTGAGACATCTAGTTGTAGATTGTGTACAGATAGGAAGACATGCAGATAGACCCCAAATATAGATCAGAATAAGAAGAGTGGTGAAGAACAGACAGTAGATAGCTCACTCATAAGGAAAAGTTTTCACAGTTTTGCATGAAAGAAATTCTTTCTCGCGCGAAGATTTGGATTGGCTCATGCGAGACTTTGTAGCCTGGCCAGGGAGTTTTTTAGTGGTGATTATTTTCCAATTGGTGAATATGTCCCGTTGGCATATAGAAATTGGCAAAATAATTCTTAGTATATTGGTTGACTGGTTTGCCCAGATTTTATAAAAGACACGTATAGTGGTCGGGTTGTTCACCACTATTTGCATGTAATTTCACTACGGTAGTCAGGTTGTTCACATATTTTTCTATTGTATATTTGTATATTTTACTATTATTCATCATGAATTAAGGAAGGGTGTATTTATCAAGGATCACCATTCACCAAAGGCCCATTGTCCCAAGTGAAAGTTTTATTTGCACTAGGACCCAATTAGCCATGCATCATAAATAATTGTGTCCCAAATTCCCACCCTATTCACCTAGTCAATTACTTGAAATTACGCGGGGTTTGCCAAATATTAGTTGTTATCATATGCAATTTTCAGCCCCTTCACCAAAATTTGAAATAATTATTTGTATATAAGGATAGTTTTAAGAGATTTAGTAGTACAAAAATTCTGTTGATTCTAAGCTCACAATTACAATCGGTAGCGAACCGGAATGACTACGAGTCCATAGTATCTTATTCAAGTGAAATTTTATTGCAGCCTTAATTTGTTGGAGATTTCATAGTCAAATTTAAATAGGAAGAGGACTATTGAAGGTGGAGATGTCCAAGAGAGGCCAACAAAATGCAAAAATATATCTTCATACTTTGGCGGGGCCAGACACAATGGTGTTGGTTAAATTGAGGAAGGTACATCATCAGAGGAACCTATACAACTTCAAGGTTCTCAACTTACACAGGAGTCTATTCAAAAAATTGGGGAACCTAATAAATCTAGTGAAAAAGTTATGGAACCTGATATCTTTGATGAAGATGACCTTGAAGATGAATTTCAAGTAAATAACCAGTACCAGGATGAATTGATCGACTTTGGTGATGATGATGGTTCAATTAACAATAACACTAAAGGGAGAGGAAAATCAAAATAAAAAAATAATAATCAATGGGAGATGTCCTAGAGATTTAAATTTGATTGGGCAGAAAAGTATCCATTCATTGAACCCATGGAAAATCCAATTCTGGGTGAGCTGCCAGTAGATTGCAAATGTATGATTTGTAGTTGGAAGTATAAAAAGGAAAAGTGGTTGCAGCTTAAACTAGATACCATAGAGAAACATGTTGGTAAGGTTTATGAATCCTCAACTATAGATGGAAAGGAAATAAAAGTGGTAAGATATAAAACAAAGGAGCAATGTCAACATAAAAGGAATGCTGAGGAATATAATTTGTTTCATAAATGTAAGATGAATCCTGGTGAAGTTCAAGGTTCTATTAATGCTATTTTTGAAAAAGTAAGTGAAGTAGAAGAACACAAAAAAGTTGTTCAATTAAGTAATGTTTTCCATATTTTGAGCAGAGGGCGTCCAATGACAGACTATCTAGAAATGAGTGGTTTGTTACACTTTCTAAAAGTTCCTAACTATCCTATCACTCATTGGTCAATAAATAGTGGATGGGAATGGGAAAGTTGTATTGCCAAGGTTGAAATAGAGGATGTACATAGAAAAATAAAAGAGTCA
This sequence comes from Thuja plicata, assembly GCA_018584345.1. Lineage (NCBI taxonomy): Eukaryota > Viridiplantae > Streptophyta > Pinopsida > Cupressales > Cupressaceae > Thuja > Thuja plicata. The sequence continues at coordinate 1,489,570 of MU223728.1, read as the reverse complement.
ACCTTTATTGCACTGTCCTTAGATGAAGTTAAGGCAATAGATAATACGTCATGGGTATGCATGCATGTTTATATTGTACAGAATAATTTTTACCAACTACATCTACTAACTGTTGCAAAATTGAGGGACAATGCGACATTGGAAAGTTTATTTCAATTAGTAAAGAGCCATTTAATTGAATATGGAGCTATGGATGAATTTAAAATAGATAAGAAGTTGATCTATGTTGGAGCGGATGGAACTTCAGTAATTCAAGGTCAAAGGAATGGTCTTTGCACAAAGATGCAGGCTTCTTGTTCACCATAAGTTGTTGGCATTCATTGTATGGCCCACGGGATGAATCTTGCTTTTAGATTTTTGAAGAAGTTTCCTTCAGTAAACAAGGGTGAAGATTTAGCAAGATAGTCATACTCATATTTTTGTCAAAGTCCCAAATGTTTTAGGGAATTTCAACACTTTTTTGATGGAATTACCAATGGAAACAAGCTTCTAAAAGATGTTGATACCATATGGATCTCTTTAGATGGACCAGCACATCAAATTTTTTTGAATATCAATCTTTGATTGGACTTACGTATGAAAATCGTGACAATGCAGAAAATTAGAGATGTGGTGACCTACTTCGAAGGTTAAGAAATATAGAGACACTTTTGACTTTAGCATCTCTTATTCCCATGCTAGAATAAATGACATTAATTATGAAAAAATCCCAGCAAAGAGCCATGTATATTGCTGAATATGCTCATTTGTGTAAAATGTCATGCCAAGCCCTCGATAATCTCTATCAAAATGACCCAAATTTATCCGATGAAAAATTTCATCACTGGTGGAAACTAATAGATTTGGACAATCATGATAATTATTTAAAGATCGTTGAAAATGGAGATTTATGTGGTTATGTAAGGGGATTTCAAATACCAATGTATTAAAGTACCCCAAAGAAGCAAGCTACAAGAGTTACAAGGGAAGAGTTTACCAAGATCATCGAGTCTTTAGCAGCTAATGCAAGGGACATAGCCTATAAAGTTTCCTCTGAAATAAGATCCTGATTCCCATATTAACAACTTCTTGAGGCCATGGAAATTGTGTTTCCTCAATATTGGTGCTTAAACTCTAAGGAAGATTATCGTAATAGGTTGTTGACTTTGATAAAGGAATTTTGCAAATCTGTAGAATTCAATGGCATGACTATCAATGGAATTTTAGATGAGGGTCTTCTTAGATAGAAATTAGGAACTTTTAAAAGGAATATTAAGCATCAATATCAATTAATGCATAACCCACATGAAGAAGGCTCAGCAACAAGGCTTTGGATAGAACTAAAATAGATCACAATGTTGCATGATGAAATTTTAGAGTTCTTCAAGCTTGTTGATCTATGTCAAACCATGATATTGGGTTCGGTGGAGGATGAGATAGTTTTCAGTGCTTTGGGCTTCCTAAAATTAAAGCTAAGAAATAAAGTAGACAAGAATTTTGAAACATGCTTGAGGGTCCATACATCTAGGTACGATGTCAATACTTTTCCTTATCAAAAAGAAATGGAAATCTAGAAGAAAAGATGCAAAAGAAGAGGGTTGGGCAACACCATTAACCAATCTCAGACTCTGAGTGGGACAACTACAGGTGATGATGGGAGTGAGATTCATAGAAGTGGAGGTCAAAGAGAAGAAGAAACAAACAAAAATGAAGAGAACAATGAAGGAACTGGAATACTAGAATTAGATGATGATGACGACGCAGAGATGATGGAAAATATAGGAAATTTCTGCTAAATTAGCAATAGAAATCAATAGGTATTTTTTGAACTTATTAACTACTATATCCTATCATTCAATGTTTATTTTAGAAAAGCAAAAATGTATTATGTTTCATCATTAAAATTTGAGAACAAAGAGTATCATTATTGTAGTTTGTATCGTATCATCAATGAACATTCATATTTGAATTTGAAATTCCTGAATGAAATTTTGTATTCCAATAGCATATAACATAGTAAATCAACTAAGAATAACTAAATAAAATAGAGTAAATCAATGTACATTAAATTGGAAAACATGAAAATTAGATAGAGCACAAATTGTTTTGTATTCATTTGCAATACATTACAATTTATAGTAGTTCAAAATTTAGAGCAATCTTTGTAGGCCAATCCAAACATCCTCTGATGGAAGAACAATTTGGTTCATAGTATAGTCACACTCCTGCAACTTTGTTAGCAATTCATATTTGGAAGTGTGACTTGACAACATTGTTGCTTCTAAAACTCCATTCAAAGTTCTCATTGGTTTGATGAAATCAATGAATGTATTAGGAGATATGTCTATAGGAAGAAAGTGTAAATTAGTATTTATTTTGTCCTGTAACCTTATTTTGTAAGTTTCTCTTCCAATGAACTTATTTGTGTCAAATCCCTTAGGCAAACCAAGACTTTCCAAATTTGCTTTCCTTTGTTCCATCTTTTTGATCTTCTTCTTAGCTATGTCATCCAATTCATGTGTTTCATGTAGCTTCTCACATTTTTGAATGATACTTAATACCTTTATTGGGGCATCAAGGTGGGTGCTAATTCCCTTGTTTGATAGATAACTATCACTCTTACTGAAGAGTTGTTGCATAATATTTTTTTCTTTCTTTTCTTTCTTGACAACATCCATGTTCTGTTCAATGTTCTTATGGACCTTCAAATAACATACTCTTGTAGTCTGAAGCATTTCAAAATGTTACGGATTTTTCTTGTATAAACCACAGTGCTTGAAATGTCTATTTGAACACTACGCCTTCTAATACTAATTCAGAGACAAGAAAAGCCTAATTGCTAAGGACTGGATAAGGTCCTTCTTCATTTTTGAGCTCCACATATACTCAGGCAGGTTTTACCTTTTATGATTGCTATTTACACAGTATGTTATAGTGTGG
>MU223728.1:1448506-1466022 GCA_018584345.1 Thuja plicata | reverse complement strand
TGAATATTTCCTGTAATTCCACCAATAGCAAGCTTGAATAATTTAGTGATTTCATTATTCTAAAGCTGTTTAAGGGTATTCCCACCCGAGTTTGTGGAGCTCGAAGTGCAGAAGGTTTCAAAACCTTTTTTCTGTTAGTCTATTCTATGCTGAATCAGTGTTAGGGATAAATAGAGTGAACCCTCAGAGGGTATTTTCATATCAGCAAGAAAAAGAACCAACATGTCCAACAAATTTATATCTTACTGGTTCATTTACATAATGGATATCCCAAATCAATTGAAGAATGTTGGCACCCACTTCCCTATTGTTTTCCAGTCCCAAGAAAAATGCTAGTGAGGATATAGTATCCTGAACCCATGGCACAAAAATTTTAAAATCATGAGGCTTATGGTTCTCACCCAATGAAGCCTTTGCCTCTACAACTATTAGACCCTTTATAAATGAATCTTTTGTGTTTGGCACGACTACCTCATATTTCTCTGCCAGCAATCTGAGGTCAATATGGACATTACAATTTTGTCAGTCAAACCCTAGGTCTAGAAAACTAAGAAATTCTTCCTAGGTTATTGATAAAATTTCTTCCTGATTATTTTTATTCACAGTTTCTTTTCTTTCTTAATCATAATTTTTCGCACAAATCAAGACAATTTATGGGCAAGGGAAAACTTCAGGTAATAGCATGCAACCCAAACCTACATCCCACAAAATAACTTTATTCATTTTTGTACCTATCGCTGGATTAAATTTTATAAATTTAGACCTCTTTGGCCCAGTTGCCTTACTGAACAATGAATGTTTAATTGATATAACTCTCCTTTCACCGTCGATAGCAGGATCATAAACATCATGATACTCATTAGTGAAACTAGGGATTTCTACTAGTTTTCTGCAGTCTATTAAAGTTTTCCCATCTGCTTTCCCTTGGCCTTGAGTTTTCACTTTCCCCATTGTTCTTTGGAAGAATGAAAAAACACAGAATCATATATATTTACTAACAAAATCACAGATAATAACTAACTAACTAAGAAAATCCCAATTGTACATGCAAGAATTAAAATTTCAAAATTAAGTTAAACAAAATTTTTGACATTACAAAATCAAGATGCATCAGGCTAGATATCTTACCCAAAATTAAATTTTGAAATCTAGATAGATAGAAGTTAGAACAGCTAAGGCTCTCACAAGTTACAGTCTCAAAATCTTTGGCGACGGTTCAAAAGTTCTTTTTAGTTCTGCTGCTACGAGTCGATAGGTTTTCAAAAAGGAAATGTTAAAAACCTTTCATTAAATGTAACATTTAAACCAAAGTTCTAGAATCCTTTTAATGTTTTACCTTCACATGATATAAAATTTGTAATCTTTGGACCAATTACAAGTGTCACATTTCCAGAGCGAGTTTTCAGAAAAGGTTTTTGAAACCCATAGTACTTCTGAAATACAACTTCAATCGTTCATCTCTTGTAATCCAACGATTGTTATGATTTTAAAATATTAATAATTTAATACACACTAATGAATATAATCATTAACTATTCACTTAGAATTCATGCATTCGAGAATACCTTATCCATGAAATTTGAACCAGTCACCATTAAATGATAAAGTTTGGAAATATTTAATTATTACATGAAACAAAAGTGCAACACAAATTTTTTTTTATTATATTAGGCAAAATTTTATTAGAAATTTACAATTCAATGACTCCCATAGGCCATATCTATTAACGATTCTTATAATCAAAACAAACAAGAAAATCACTTCAAATTTATTAAAACATTTTCATATTTTTTTTAAACATACGTGATTACAATTTACATCATTGCAAAAACCCTGGTAAGATACTACCACCAGAGGGAGACATAGTAGAGACTAGGTAGACTCGAGGACAGGGATAGGGATAGGGACAAGGATAGAGGGAGACATAGTCAAGAAATATCTGGCTGAAGATACCTTCCTTCTATGTGGAACTTTGAAGATAGGATAATCTCAAAGAATTATGTTGAAGATTTGATTCTGAGCAGTTGATTGATTGTATGTTTGTCATTGATGACAACATATAATACACAATAGTAATTCTATATGTACTTATCAGAATGATGATGTGAATACTTGCATGGATATATACATGTTGTTGACATGTTTTTTATGTTATGTTCATACACGCAGACCCAGATATGTTGTTTCAGTAAAGTTATGCAATTCTATTATTGGCAGTTACAGTTTTGGAAGTGTAACAGTTTAGGGATGACGTATATAACATGTTTATTGAGTTCTTCCTATCTTCAGGATATGCATGTGTATATTCATGGTTAGTTATGAGTTAACTATCTTTGGTTAAATGCGCCTATCATATTACATCAAGATCATGTTGTTTGAGTTGATTTGGTAAAGCCGACTCAGTGAAGCATCGCGTCTGTTCAGTTTGACTTGTGTAGACTTAATATTGTTTGCATGCTTAGTAAATCCAACTAAGGTGTTGTTGAAGTGTTTCTAGGAGCTAAAATGACCTTCTAATTTGGAGTAGATACTTATAGTAGTTCATTTGTGAATGCTAAGTGTGAATAATATGAAAAGGAAGAAAGATGTACAGAGAAGATTATCAGAGTTGGTTCATTCATCAAGAGTCTATGTGAAGAAGAAGTGAAAGATTGTAATACATTGGAACTGATCAAGATAGCAGGTCTACTCTACAGTTCATCAGCATATATAGTGCATATCTATTATACAGAAGGTTGTAGCCTTCACCATCAAGCAGTGAGCTTTTGGACAGTGAGTCCACCACCCCTAACAGGGTTATTTGTAAAAGAATACTAACAGGGTCCAACCCTTAACCAGGTCACTATACTTATTGCATTGCATTGTACAACTCCTAACAGGATTAAAATATCTTCTAACAGGGATTACTACAAACAAGTATAGTTTATTGTGGGCGCTAATTCCCATCGGTGTTTTTACAATTTGGTTTCCCCGTAATCAAATTGTTTGTTGAGTACTATGTTATCTGATTAAGCATTTACTTTGTTGTATTCTAAAGTTAAAGAAGTAAAAATAACTAAAGTTACTAATAACTGATTCACCCCCCCCNTAATAACTGATTCCCCCCCCCCCCCCCCTCTCAGTTATCCTTTGGGACTATTCTAGCAAATTCTTCTAGCCATCGATAGTCCTCAGTTTCCTCTAGATGGTGCCACTTCAAGAGGAAATCCCTCCCTATCTGTGCCCACTTCCAATGATGTGTGAGCTAGTCAATGTCAAGGTTTAGTAGAAATGGTTTCCTGGGCACATTTACTCCTAGTTTTAGAATCCTAGGCAAATCATTTGCCCAAGGAATTCCAAACCCAATTTCTACAAATATGACAACATTCACATCGTCACTGAGGTAATCTTCTCTAAAAAATTTCCTTGGAAGCATGAGAATATCTACCTTTTCCCCCCTAGGTCCAAAAGAGATGCCAAGAACCAAGATGAAATGTCAGTGTTAACTCTATACCTATTTTCACTCTCCAGAAATTCACGTCCCAGCACCATCCTTATAGCCTCCTTGGTGAAGGCTCCCAACTCTGTAGCAACAGACGTCAGGATTGGGTCTATGATCGGACCCAAAAAGGCCTTCTAATCCTCCAAGGCAGTGCATCTTAAATGAATTGGAGTGTCCATTGAAAATCAAACTAATATTAGTATTTCTAATTTTTGACAAAAATCAAAGAGAACCTAGCACTCATAGACTATTTTCACAAATCTTCTTTCACAATCGTAAATTAACAAGTGTAGATCATCTATTTATAAGCCCTGATTGAAATTATTTCTCTTCCCTAAAGATCTAATTAATTCATAAGTTAAATGGTAATTGTCCTTCAAAAATCTCCAAATATTTCATATTTAATGCAACAGTGGGTAAAATTGGAAACAACACTTATGATAAGACATTTGCTATCTTGGGAATAATGAAGGCTGAAAGGATCATGTCACACAGGTGGACATAATAATTCTTTATTATAAAATAACTTGAAACCTGTGCCCACTCTGCAGAAATAATAAGCAAAGTACGTTAGCTACAAAATGGCAGCAGGAAATGAAGCTTTACCATTGATGTAAGATCATCGAACGGTCATAAAACAATGTCCTTAGATGACGTGATGTTTTCATTTAAGCCTTAACTTTAAGGCATTATTCTATCAAGGTAATGAATAGATAATGATGTCACACATATCTGTCATTGAAAATTGAAAGGCTCCGTCTAAGAAGTCATTAATTGATATTACTTTAATTGATTTCATCTACTCATCGCCATTAATTAATATTTCTATCTAATATTACTGAAGATTGCCAAAAGAATTTTTCTTTTTTGGTGTCATAAAATGAGGTCACAAACTCACACGTCCGTTGGATTACAACATATCAATGGTTAAAGGTGAATTTCAGACCTATTGTTGTTCTTCATAATATTTATGACAAAATCTTGGCGAAATCATGACACATGGTATGATTGATCGTGGGCTTATTGGTATGATCAATCATACCACATGTCATGATTCCACCAAGAGTTTTCCGTAAAGATTATGGAGACCAAAAATAGGCCCAAAATTCACCTTTGGCCATTGATATGTTGTAATCCAATAGACATGTGATTTTGTGACATCATAGTAATGGGACCCGATGCAACTTCAACATCAAATCAGAACCATTGGATTAAGAGAGATGAATGGTGGAAGGTGCATTTCAAACAGAATGTGGTGACATAACTCATTTACTGAAAACTCTCTTCAAAATCATAACATGTGTCATTCTTTGAGAATGAAAACTTAGGAGAATGAAAATTTAATAATTATTTCTAATTATTAAATTGTCATACCAAATATACAACTATTATATTAAATCACCAAGGTTATATGTATTTTTCAAAAACATTCACCATGACAAATAAATTAATTACAATATTTGGAAAATAATTTTGTCATAATTTATCAATATAAGGAAGTCTGATTCGCTAATTAAATTAATAATTTTCCTATTAAAAACATTTGTAGTCACCATATTTTTATAAAAATGGTATATGTTATTAAAAAATTTGCCACCAAATATCCATAATTTAAAACACAATTCGCCATCAATATTACAAATTTTCCCTCCAAAAAACATGTGATTCGCCATGATTTTATACTTTTTGGGAGGGGGGTTTCTTAAAGTTATCCCTAAGCCTAGCGTGAAGAAATGCATAACTGGTATGACAGACTGGTAAACTAAATGATAGAAAACTATCAAAACATTGCATTAAGATTCATAGAGCCTCGTACGAAGATATGCACTGAGTAGCGCAAAGATTGCAAAAGTTCACGTGAACTTTTTCAGAAAAAAACTAGATGAACTTTTACAAAAACTGACATTTTGGACTATTTGTTTGAGACAGAACTTGATTACAAGACACAGATTGGATTTTTCTCTGATAGAGTACTTAGTTTGTAGACTAGTTTGGACATTTTCAGATTGACAAGTTTTTGTTTGGACATTTAGAAACCAGTTGTTGACAAGCATAAATTTTGGACTTTCAAACAGTTGTGATACAGGCAGAAGTTGAAAACAATTTAGCTAAGCACAAGGAAACTCAGAAGAATAGGGGAGTCTTGACAAGTTTGGACATTTGGAGACTCAAAAAAGACACTCATTTATCCCTAAAAGAAAATGGTGGAGAAGACAAAATCTTTGCTTCACAACTTATGTGCATGTGTGCACCTCACACAGTCGTGTCACCCTGTAGAGAGTGCCTATGTTTTTGGTGTTTCCAAGGACTCAATAATATATGTTCAAAGGACACCCTTGAAGAAGGGGCCAATGTCATATACCACCTTCAAATGTCTAGGTGCGTGCCTATAGTGAGAATCTATGGGAGAGAATCTCCCCCCTCCCTGTGCAAAGATTATGCCCCCTTTCGAAGGTGAACCAGAGAAGCAACTAGCTACAAATTTTTTTAATAGGCTCCCATTCACATTAACCTTTGGTGGCCTCGGAAGAGAGCTTGAGACATATATCCACACTGACACCTGCAAGTGTACACCCCTGAGAAGCAAGGCTAGGAGCGGCGTTGCTCAGTACAACAGACAAGGCTTCCTCAAGATGTTTGACATCAAGGGTCAAGAAGAAGAAATTAACATTGCTTTAGAGTCTTTCACTCAAAAAAGAAACTTTATTATAGTGGGGTGGAATCACCAGCGAAAGGTGTGTACCCACTTGGGTCATTCCTGGAAGTTCAACTTCTGGCAGGCCCGCTAAAGGTGACTCAAACTTGGTTTGGTTTCAAGGGTCTAAGTTTTTTATTTTCCCAAAAGGGAAAAGAGCATACTCCTCTACCTCTACACCTCACCCAAACACACTAGAAATGTTCATCACTAAGCCAACTCCTCTTTCAACAAACCCAAGAGCTTCTAGGTTTATGATTCTCTTAAAGAGAGAAGAGAATACTCCCCTCACTAATGGATATGCCAATCAATTTTTTTACCTTTCCTCGCTCCCCCAAGTATCAATCCCTTAGCAGCATCTAGGTCTTGGATTCATTCATGGGGATCACTTCCATGTAATGAAGAGCCTAATACCCTATTCTTCTATCAAGAGCCTTAAGATATTTTAACAAGGCCCTAATTAGACTATGTAAATAAAACATTGAAAATAGACACAATGTTTATGTGGGTTTAAAATTCTTTGACAAACATTCCTCGATAGGCATCCTATAATCAAGTGATTAGTGAGTTTCTATAGCTATGTTTTTAAGGATTCTTTGACATCTCGTCCTATAGACACTTAAGTTGTTAGGCTTTCTCTCCAAGGCACTTGTCTCTGATACCAATTATTAGAATAGTCCCAAGGGATAATTGAGAGGGGGGTGAATCAGTTATCAGCTATTTTATTTATTTTCTTCAATTAAATACAAAATAACATTAAGCATTAACACATTCAGATAACACAAGATAAAACACAACAATTTTGGTTATGGTGAAACCAAATAGGTAAAATCCCCGGTGAGAATTAACACCCACAAAGAATTGTACTTGAGTATAATTATCCCTGTTAGGAGATCTTGCAACCATGTTAGGAGTTTTTCTTTACAATGAAATAAGTACAGTGACCTAGTTAAGGGTCTAACCCTGCTAGGAGTCTTTTACAAATAACCCTATTAGGGGTGAGGACTCATTGTCCAAAAAGCTCACTACTAAAATGATGAAGGCTACAACCTTCAGTAAAACAGATATGAACTATATCTAATAAATGAACTGTTTGAGTAGACCTACTATCTTGATCAGTTCTAGTGTGTTGTATGCTTCCACTTCTTCTTCACATAGATCTTTCCTTGATGAATGAAATGTCTTTACTATTCCAAAACAATGGAAATTCTATTCTGTACTTTTTATGTCTCTTTTCTTATCATTCACACTTAGTGTTCACCATATGAACTACTATAAGTATCTTCCCAAAGGATGTGATCTTCATCGACTTTAGGAGTCCCTTCAATACTTGTTTAGTTGGCCACATCAAGCATGCAACCTTATTAGAATCATGTAACCCAAACTAAATAGACGCGACACATCACAAAGTCTGCTCCACCAAATTAACTCCAACTTCACTATTCTGATAGAACACATTTGGTGCCTTTAGATAATTATCTTTATCTCATAACTAAACATGAATACAAACATGCATATCCCGAAGATAGGTGAAACTCAATAAATAATGTAATTGCGTCAGCTCTTCATAGATAATCTTTAGTCACTGTAACTGCCATAACTGATTAACATAACTCAATTGAAACTTCATATCTAACTCGGCATGAATGCACATAGCATCTAGAACATGTATACACCATGGAAATAAACACACATAGCTCCAAAACATCTGTACTAATAATTTCATATAGAAAACCGTTGTATATTATATGTTGTCATCAATGAGAAACATACAATCAACTATTTTCACAGAGGAAAATCTCCAACAATCTCCCCCTTTGACATTGATGGAAACATATGATATCATCAACTCAAAGTGTCTTCCTTCTTTTTACAATCTTCTCAATATCCTCATCAAAGGTTCTTCTTCACTGTTGCTACTCTTCTGACTGTATACTATCTCAGAGTATATGATCCCCTTACTAATACTCCCCCTTTGACATCAATGGAAAAGGGTGCCAAACACTATTAGGCACAGGTACTACTCCAGAAGTAGAGTAGTCAACCATTCATCAGTCACCAAGGATTGATGTTCTTGTTGTAAGCTCTAATCAAACTTAGGAAAGGGAATAACTCCTAGATTCTCCCTAAGATACTCAAAAGTATCTCTCTATAATGGCTTTGTAAAAATATCTACTAATTGTTCTTTAGTGCTCACATAATCCAACTTTACTTCTTTGTCTGCAACTTTTTCTCTTAGAAAGTGGTATTTGATCTCAATGTGTGTTGTCTTTGGATGCAACACAAGGTTCTTTGACATATTGATAGTACTAGTGTTATCACAGTGAATGACAATAGGATAATCAATTTGAATACCAAAGTCTTTAATCATCTGTTTGATCCAAACCATTGTTGAACAATTCAATACTGCTGCAACATACTCAGCTTCTGCTATTGACTGAGAGATACAATTATGCTTTTTACTTGTCCAAGTGACCAACCTGTCTCCAAGAAATACGGCTCCTCCTGATGTACTCTTTCTGTCATCAACACAACCTACCCAATCAGCATTAGTATACACATGAAGTTGTATGTTCTCTGAGTTAGGATACCATAAACCATAGCCTGTAGTCCTTTTTATGTATCTGAATATTATTTTTCTTTCCATTAGGTGATTTTGCTTGGGTTCAGTTGCAAATCTTCCAACAATGCCAACTGCATTAGAAATATCAGGTCTATATTGAGTAAGATATATGATTTTTCCAATCATATACTTGTATAGAGTCTTGTCAATTGTTGTGGAATCACCATCTTTAGAAAGATTGCTTCCTGTTATCATGGGGGTGCTTACTGGTTTGCAATCTTATATTTTGAAAGTCTTCAATATCTCCTTCACATACTTAGAATTATTTATGAATATTCCTTTGTCTGTTTTTTTTACATTCAATCCAATAAAATATTTGATAGGTCCAATCATGCTCATTTCAAACTCACTTTTCATTTCTTTGGAAAATTCTACACTAAGTTTGTCATTACCTCCAAAGATAATGTCATAAAAAAAAATAGCAACGAGTAGTAATCCTTCACCTGTCTCTCTTATGAATAAGTTACAGTCTGCTGCTCCTTTTTTGAATCCTATCTTTGTTAAGTAACCATCAAGTCTCTCATACCAAGCTCTTGGAGCCTGTTTAAGTCCATAAAGTGCTTTCTTTAGTCTGCATACCATGTCTAGTTTGTCTGAAATTTTGAATCCTTCAGGCTACTCTATGTAGACTTCTTCCTTCAAATCACCGTTTAGAAAAGCTGACTTGACATCCATTTTATATACTTTGAAGTTCTTGAATATTTCATAGGCCAAAAACAACTTGATAGCTTCTAGTCTTCTCACAGGGGAAAATGTATTAGTGTAGTCTATTCCTTCTCTCTGCGCATATCCTTTACATACTAATCTTTCTTTGTTTCTTACCATTGTGCCTTCTTCATTCATTTTTTTCCTGAATATCCACTTTGTTCCAATCACATTCTTGTCATGAGTTCTAGGGACCAGTTCCCATGTATCATTCTTGATTATTTGATCTAATTCTTCTTGAATAGCACTTTTCTAATATGAATCATTGCACGCATCTTCTACACTTAAGGGTTTGATTTGTGAAAGTAAGCATACCTCTTCAGCAGTGGTTGAACCTTTTTCTCCAGATCTTGTCAAGACTTTAGCGCTCTGATCTCCAATGATGTCTTCCTTAGAGTGGTATTTGGATGTGTATTTTGATTTTTTAGTAGTGACACTTTCATGTATAATCTGTGATTCTTCTTCACTTGGTTCAGGATTGTTACATGAAACATCAATACAGTCAAATATTTCTTCAATAACTATGTCCTTATTGATGGGTCTGGGCTCATCTTCAATCATGGGACCACATTCATAGTATCTTTCTTGAATCATAAAATTCTCATCAATCTTCACTTGAGTACTTTCAATGATCTTCTTCAATCTTAGATTAAAACATCTATAGGCTTTGCTTTTAGTAGAGTAACCAAGAAAAATACCTTCGTCACTTCTAGCATCAAACTTTCCAATGCTATCATCTCTCTTGATGCAGCACTTGCTTCCAAATATTCTTAAGTATTTTGCAGTAGGTACATTACCAAACCAAATTTCATAAGGTTTCTTGTTTGTGCCTGGCCTCAATTGTATTCTATTGATAGTATAGACTGATGTATTGACCACATCTCTCCAATAGGTATGGGAAACCTTTCCTTTAATCATGATAGTGCATGATGTGTCAAGTATTATTATGTTCCTTCTTTCTACAATCCCATACTACTGAGGGGTTCTAGGTGCACTTAACTATCTTTTAATTCCATGTTCTTTGCATTAATCATAAAACTGGTCAGAGGTGAATTATCCTCCTCTATCAGATCTCAAACATTTTATTTTCAATCCAGATTCATTCTCAACCTTAGCTTTGAATACTTTGAACCTCTTAAAAGCTTCATATTTGTCTTTTAAGAATGCAACCCACGTCATCCTTAATAAATCATCAACAAACAAAATGAAATACCTTTCTGCGTAGTATGATCTTGTTTGAGTAGGTCCACATAGGTCTGTATGTATCAGATCTAATTTGTTTTTAGTAGAGTCTTGTTTACTTCTAAATGATGTCCTCACATGCTTCCCCATCACACATTCCCTACACATAGTGTCAACTGGTCTTGCAATACTTGGAAGGTCTCTTACTACCTTTACATTACTTATCTTGACTATTTTGTCAAAATTGATATGACAAAGTCTCTTGTGCCATAACCAACTATCATCCACTTTTGCAACAAAACAACTTACTTCAGAGTTAAGATGGAAAAAAATACCTTTGGTCTTTGAACTTGATACTTTGAACTTGATACAATTGTGTCTCCTTTGTTGTTGATAATACAACTGTTGTTCTTGAAATCAAACTTATATCCTTTATCTAGGAGTTGTCCAATACTTAGTAAGTTATGATGCAAACCATTAACATAAAGAACATCATCTGTCTTGTTCTTTCCATCTAAGGTGATATATCCTCTACCTATGATAGGTTTGGGAGTGTTATCTCCAAATATAACCATGCCACCTTTGTACTTGTCTAGATGTACAAATTTGTCTTTGTCTCTTGTCATGTGGTGTGAACATTTGTTGTTAATGATCTAGTCAGTTCTGATGTCAGCTTTGGAAACTAATGCTAACTCTTGTGCTTTTTCTTCATCTTCTTTATTTATTTCTTCAAGCATCTTCTCAATGTCTTTAATGTCAATGATTCCAATTTCATCTTCTCCTGAATAATCATCAGTTACACTATCTTCAGTGTGATAGCATTCCTTAGTGTACTTGGGCTTGTAATCTAATCTAAACTTCTTGACTCTTGTAGGACACTTGGATGCAAAGTGACCAACTTTGTTGCATGAGAAACATTTGAATGGTAGTTGTCCTTCATATTTTCATTTACATTTCCTTTCTTTCTTGGCAGTCATAGAAATGATTTCTTGTAGTTCTGTATCCACTTCTTCATTATTACTGGAGCTGCTTATAGATTTCTTACTGTGGACTGAGGATTTGAAATTTGTCTCACTTTTAGGTTTTTTTTTCAATCTTGATATCTCAAATGCAGATATTTTGTTGATCAGGGTTTCTCTTTTGAAGCCCTTTGAGAATTTCATAGTTTCATCTTGTTAATGTGTGTATCTTTAGTCGTATGATCATTAGAATGCATATAATATATGTTGATTAATAATAATATAATATATATGTTATATTATTATTAATCATATGAAATTTAATATTTAATATTAAATTATTAAATTATTATTATTCTTAATTAATAATTGATTGATGAAACATTATAAGATTGATTAAATTATAATTAGTTGGAAGAGGTATGTCCTTTCTTATAAATAATAATGAATAGACATGTCCCATGAAGGGACATGTCTCTCCTATCCTCATTCCTAATATAAATGAAAGAGAGATTGTTGCATTTGGAAAATACATACAACATAGAGTGTTATTACATTTGTAGCTATCCTAAAAACTTAACACATCCAAGATGTTAATCTTGCTCTCATAGTCTGTTGTCAATGTGGTCATTAGTTTGTCCATTATATCATCCTCTAAAATTTATCCACAATTATTCCTGATACCTAATAGTGCTTCATTAATCCTCTGATTGTAAGCTCTGATGTTTTCTTTAGGTAGCATCTCTAAATTATTGTATCTTTTCTTCTGTATTTTTTTGCGTGCATTCTTTTCTTGGATATCTCCTTCAAACATATCTTCTAATTATTTCCAGATAGAATATGCTTTATTTTCCTTCTTGATCTCAGAAAATTCACCATCGGATAGGGAACTAATTAGGGCTTCTTTGGCAATTGCATTTTGAGTAAACACTTCCTTTTGTTTAATTGTAAAGTCTTCTTCTGCAAGGTCTTTCAAGGTGGGAACATCAATTGCATGAGTGGAAATCTCATAGATCTCAAATCCAATGCACCAAAGATGTGTTATCATTTTGTTCTTCCAGTCAAGATAGTTTTCTCCATCAAACTTAGGACTCTCTTTCTTGAAGTAAGCCATCTGATCTACCTTAAGCTGTTAGGCTTTCTCTCCAAGGCACTTGGCTCTGATACCAATTGTTAGAATAGTCCCAAGGGATAACTGAGAAGGGGGATGAATTAGTTATCAGCTAGTTTAATTATTTTCTTTAATTAAATATAGAATAACATTAAGAATTAACACATTCAAATAACATAAGATAGAACACAACATTTTGGTTATGGGAAAACCAAATAGGTAAAAACCCCAGTGGGAATTAGCACCCACAAAGAACTATACTTGAGTATAATTATCCCTGTTAGGAGATCTTGCAACCCTGTTAGGAGTTGTTCTTTACAATGCAATTAGTACAGTGACCTGGTTAAGGATCTGACCTTGTTAGGAGTCTTTTACAAATAACCCTGTTAGGGGTGAGGACTCATTGTCCAAAAAGCTCACTGCTAAAATGATGAAGGATGCAACCTTCAATAAAATAGATATGCACTATATCTGATAAATGAATTGTTTGAGTAGACCTGCTGTCTTGATGAATTCCAGTGTGTTGTATACTTCCACTTCTTCTTCACATAGATCTTTCCTTGATGAATGAAATGTCTTTACTATCCCAAAATAATGGACATTCTATTTTGTACTTTTTTTATCTCTTTTCTTATCATTCACACTTAGCGTTCACCATATGAACTACTATAAGTATCTTCCCAAAGGATGTGATCTTTGTCAGCTTTAGGAGTCCCTTCAATACTTCTTTAGTCAGCCACATTAAGCATGCAACCTGATTAGAATCATGCAACCCAAACTGAATAGACGCAACACATCACAAAGTCAGCTCCACCAAATTAACTCCAACTTCACAATTCTGATAGAACATGTTTGGCGCCTTTAGATAATTATCTTTAACTCATAACTAAATGTGAATACAAACACACATATCCCAAAGATAGGCGCAACTCAAGAAATAATGTAATTACATCGGCTCTTCATAGATAATCTTTAGTCACTATAACTGCCATAACTGATTAACATAACTCAATGCACATAGCATCTAGAACATGTATACACTATGGAAATAAAAACACATAGCTCCAAAACATCTGTACTAATAATTGCATATAGAACATCATTGTATATTATATGTTGTCATCAATGACAAACATACAATCAACTATTTGCACAGAGGCAAATCTCCAACAAAGAATATTTGGAAGAAACTAAGCTATGCATGATTAATATATTGAATGATATGAATCTATTGCAATAAAAATGAGAGTAATCAAATCTTGAATTCACACAAATTTGAGCTAACAATCCAGCAGGGATTCGATACTCCAAAAATATGCATTCTTGTCCTTTTGAATGAGAGACAATAGGGTTTTTTATAGAATCCCATAATCAATCGACGGTCGAGATTGAACAAGATGAACAGTGGAGATTGAATGAGAGTCTAGTTTAGAATAGTAAGTTTCCTTGAATGAGATAGTAAACTATTGGCTTTTGGATTGAATGAAACAGTTAATCGGTTTGTTGCACTCTCGAATTACAGTTAAATAAGATTTTCTATTTCTAAACTGAAGTGGGGATTTTGGAGGGATTATTTGATTAAATAAATAAAATATGACCTCATAAATGCACTTTATTAATTATTTGAATAATTAAATTCAATAATTGAAATGAGGATATTTATTTAATAATTAAATTTTATTTAATTCTTTTTTATGTATTTTGGCTTAAAGGGTGACTTTAATTTAATTAAAGTGCTAGGACTTTGTAATTAAATTAATTCGATCATAGGGTTTATTTAGCCAATTGTAATTGATATTTAGGAATTAAATATAGTATGTGATTAATGCAGATTTAGGATTTTCTATATTTGACACTTAGATCAAGTAGATTCAATCAAAAATCAAGATTGCCTAGTACCATAGGACTTTGATGATTCAGAAATTTGATAAATGCAACAAAATTGGGTAGGATTGCAAGATGCCAATTTTGGGGTATTACAAAAACAAGGAGTTAAACCCTGATAAGAAATGAAGTTCAAAAATGACAAAAGACTTAGCTAGCAGGAGATAAATATGGAGTTAACTGATTGATTACATTGTTTTCATCGACCAGTTAAAAGCCAAAGATAAGCTAGAGATTAAAGCTAGTTTTATTCCAGTTGTCAAGAATAAATCTACGAGATAAAACTAAAGCAAGCTTTAAAGAAAGAATAGTGATATCTGTGGATCGCGTCAAGAACAAGAAAGACAAGGACTTAGAAATGGTGAAATCATGTCTATAAAAGAGACAAGATAATTCATTGTCAAAGAGAGGATGCTGAAGAGAATACTGGTGAAGATAATAATTCTTCATACATACCTTATCAAACAAGCTAAAGAACAGAGCTAAATATTTTTGCGGACACCGAGAAATAGAGAAGCAACAACATTCACAAAGAAGAAATAAGTGGAGCAAAGGAATAGAAAAGAAACATTGATCAGAAAGGTATTATGAGCTTACAATAGATCTGAACATCTGCAAGATTAAGTTGTATTTATGAACAGATCATATACTATTTCAGTTTAACCATTGATTCAGAAAATCTCTTAACAGAGTGGGATTTAACTATCCTTTATATATTGAGATACATCCCAAGGAGTATCAAAAAAAATTTCATGAAGATAGCATAGTGAAATTCTAGATATCAAGTGACAAACTATTATATTTAAATCCTCTAATAAGGTCGCACTTAACAGTGTGTTTGTAACCTTTAACAAGGTTGGCTCTTCACCAAGCTCACTTTAGAAGAGTGAAAATTTTGGGTTACCAGTCCCAAGTGGTTTTTCTCCTAATAGGGTTTCCACGTTAAAATTCCATGTGTCAAATATGTATATGGTTCATTGCTTTGATGTTTTTTTTTACACATTACTAAAATAGGATTGATAGGTAAAAATTAAGTTATTTACTATATTTTGATAAAGGCTAGACTATTATTCGGTAAAGCTTAAGAAAAAGGATAAACAGTATATTTCAAGCAGTATTTATTTGATAAGATTATTTAAAGGCATACATCTTGTAGGAATGAAGATAACTAGAGGTTTATATTTTTGATTTAAAGTTTTGGGTTCATTTATTGGATTAATTTTTGAGGCCACTGATTCACCCTCCCCCCTCTCAGTTATTCTAACATGATGTGGTGATTTTCTATTGGCTGGTGCTTGGCCCTATTTTTAGACTTGATGGTCAATGTTAGATTAACTATTTCAGATTGTTGGATGTGGTTAGATTGACGACTCAAATTTGAATTTTGACTCAAGTTATTTTAAAGTAGTTTCTTTGTGCGTATGGATAAATAGACGATTGAAGTAGCATTTGTAGACAGTAATGAAAGGCCAATTCAATCTATTTTAAATCATTCTACATTCACACAAATTATTGAAGAGCTCTAGAGCTGTGAAGGAGATCGAGCAAAGTTTTATGTGTAGAATTTGGTCTTGTTTCAAAGCAAAATAGTCGTAAGTAGGGTTTTTGTTTCTCTGTGTTATTTCATGGTATTTTCCTAGTGAATTGACCTAAATTTATGGGCAAAATTTATTCTAAGTGTTGGAACTGGGATAGGGTTAGAATTTTCTAAAATTGAATTAAAATTCATTTTGAATTTTTGAAATTTGTTAGAAACCCTATTTTTTTGTATTTTATGAATTATTGTCAAAGCAAAGCCCTAGTTTTATTTTTAAAATATCACCTTAGAGACACCATTTAGGCTAGACAAAATAACTTAAAAGGAATCTATTTGATGAATTCCAAGGCTAGTTAAAACCCTCAACAAATTAAATACCCATAGGGAAGAAATTGGTAGGAGGGTATACTATGGATGTAGGGTTATACAATAAAACCGCCCATATTTTGGATACCAAGGTGCCTATGAAAGGATTAAGTATGTTTATAATAAGGTATGGATAGTATCACTTGGAAAACCATGAATCAAATGCATGGTGGTATGACCTGGGAAAGCTGGTAGTGTGTGATAAAAATGTGTCGCACTTCTATGAATTATTCCATCCAAGGTTGCTCATGAATGAGGCCTCAAATATCGACTCATAGCTCTCTAGTCATGGAGTGCAAAGGTGTGTAATGGAGGCCCTCATATTGACCTAGTTAGTGCCTATGAAAGTACACCATGAAATGAGAGATTCAATGCATGAAAATGAGATCTACTCTATATGATTGTAATGCATGCAAGAAAATTAATCTAAATGATAACAATGCATGATTAATCTATGAGAGGAAATATGAAAATTAATATAATATGAATCTAATCTACATGAATAGCCATGGATGCAAGAAAAAGAAGACAAGAAGAGATAAGTTGCAATATCCAAGCTCAAGTGCTCAAATACTTCTCCAAAATTTCTCTCCAAACCTGGAGCATAACAATACTATAAATGTGGATGATCTCTAAATGAGAATGAGAGATTTCCTTATATAGGAAAGTGAACAGTTGAGATTAAGAGGCAAAAAGAATTGATCAATGGTTGAGATTAAGAGGCAAAAACCCACCACTTAGGAAGATGTGATGAAAAAGAGATTTTTATTTAATTTAATTTAATTTACTATCTTTTTCAACAAATAAAGTGCTTTAAGTGGGGATTTTTATTTATTTAATTTAAAAAGGGGTTTTCTTTGAATTAAATAAATTAGAAGAATTTTATTTAATTAAATGGGGGAAATTGAATTTAATTAAATAAGAGGAATTTTATTTAATTAAAAGGGAGAAATTTACTTTAATTAAATAAGAT
>MU223728.1:1386041-1435255 GCA_018584345.1 Thuja plicata | reverse complement strand
CTCTAAATGAGAATGAGAGATTTCCTTATATAGGAAAGTGAATGGTTGAGATTAAGAGGCAAAAAGAATTGATCAATGGTTGAGATTAAGAGGCAAAAACCCACCACTTAGGAAGATGTGATGAAAAGGGGCTTTTTATTTAATTTAATTTAATTTACTGCCATTTTCAACAAATAAAGTGCTTTAAGTGGGGATTTTTATTTATTTAATTAAAAGATGGGTTTTTTTTCAATTAAATAAATTAGAAGAATTTTATTTAATTAAATGGGGAAAATTGAATTTAATTAAATAAGAGGAATTTTATTTAATTAAAAGGGAGAAATTTACTTTAATTAAATAAGATAAATTTTATTCAATTAAAAGGGAGATTAAATCTTTTAATTAAATAAGATAAATTTTATTTAATTAAAAATAAAATTATATCTTTTAATTAGATAAAAATGATCAAACCTTAGGAAATATTGAAATAATTGAATAATTAAATTAATTACAATTTGATCAAGGAAATTGATTTGAATTGAAAATATTGTAAAGCATTGATTCAGGAAATTGATAAAATGATAAAATGGGGCCCAAAGTCTAGGCGACCATTTTAGGGTGCATACAGGTAGTGCCAAATGTTTTTTATGGATGTAGAATTGATGTTGGAAGTTGCTAAATGATATGATCTAATTTCTAGGGTTGTAAGAGGAAACAATGGTGATCCTCTATTTAAAATTTACAAAGAGGAATTCCAAGAGGCTTTTGATTTATATGAACTTGCTACATCTTTGGAGATTGTTGATTTGGATGAGATCAGAGAGAATTATAAAAACACAAAGGAATTTGTCAAAGAAAAACTTCTTCCATCTCATTTGGATAAGGTAGGGAGTTCAAAATACTATTGGCCCCAGTTATAGAGATCGTTTTCCCATTGAGGATTTTTCTCCACATTTGAGAGATACATTCTACATACTATATCAAGTCCTTTGGAAGCACTCTAGCATAGTGATTCGTCAATATTACATGAACATGGCTATCATGATCCAGAACACAAATTTTATAGTGGTATTTTATTTTTCCCCTTATCTAATAAAGAAGATCCATGAAGAGCTAGTGAAATTGTAGAATGGAGGGAAGCCCTATTTCTATTGGTACTCAATGTTGATGCATATGTTCTTGTTCAAAAATGCTAATTAATTTGCATAACATATGAACCTGGTCAAGACAATAGATGGTGAAGAGATGTCAGTTTAGACTTGGAGTACAGTTGTTTTTAGGGATTGGGAGGCTCCAAGTTATGTGTTATTTGATAAAAAATTTCTAAGGAATTCCTAAGGAGCTACTAGATTTCTTAAGGCCAAAGGAAAGAGTTCCTAAATTAAAAATTGAGCACAATTGGGGAGATGTTATCCCATATTCAATGAGCATAGTCCTAAGGGTTTATGGTTTTGGTGATAAACCCCATGTTCTACCTTACAATGTAACATTAAAGTTAGGTTTTTCAGAGATAATGAGACAGATTTCCTTGATACAAGAGGAGTTGACAGGGAGGAGTAAAGGAACTATTTTCCCTAATTTTATTGTGGTTCCACATTTTTTGATTAGTAATTGATGATGGGTACATTTTGAGAAATGTTTTAAGCCCTACCACTTGGGTGTCAGCATACTTAGGCATAGTGACCCTGAAAACTTCTACAACAAGTTCAGAAAAAGGATAAAGCTCACATCCTAGTATCATGAATTTAATTACCTAGAGGATTTAACCTGAAATGTTTATCATGAGGATCAACAGGAGGAAAACAATAAGAAGTGGGTGTTCTGTAAACAATTATGGGATGAGATCAAGAAGTTTGATCCTAAATATGATCCCCTATAGACATTAAATCCATTTTCTAAGAAAATAAAAATATTGGTGGGTCATTTTGAGGAAACAATGCTAACATTGAGACATAAGAAGAATAGGTTTAAATCAGGGGACAACATTGATGTGTTGCATAAATTTTTACATGTCCCGCGGTCTTCTCTGAAATATACTATGTTATCTTCTAAGGAAGAAACTCCAGTCCCACCAATCAAAGAAGGTGAAGGTGAAGAAAGCCCTACAGAGTACCCTCCTTTGAATATCAAAGTGTGGAAAAGGGTGAGAGGGGAGGACGTCAGTGATGATAGTGACAGTGATGAGGAGACAAAAAGAAAAGGAAAAAATATTATGAGGTATGATAATTCTTTTATTCCTCCCATCGGACCTTTGAAGGGGATTCATATTGTTGATCCACAAGAGGAACCAAGGAGGTAACCTACTCCACCATCTCCATCACCACTAAAATAAAAAGGAAAGGAAAAACATGAAGTACAAGTTATATAGGAGAGGGATGATACTTGTTAGTGGACGTATTTTTTTGATGACATGTAACTGATTGAATGTTTGAAGATATTAATTTGATTATCATGTAAGGAATTAAATTAGTTAGTGTATTGTAATCTCATTGATGTCAACTTGATATAATCTGTATGGTCATTGTGATATTGGCAAAGACTTCAAAGATGTGATGAATCAAGGCTATGCTATCAATAATGCATACAAGTTAAGTATTCACTAAGTGACTGCATACACCGATGGAGTGCACACCGATGGTCAGAGTAAAAGAGCAGAGTCACAATGTTACCCAATGAGATAATGCACAACATTACTGACAAGTAGAGTTATAGTGTTGTCTGATGAGAAAAACACAGAGTAACCCGCGAAAATAATTTCAATGTTGCCCGACGAAGAAGACAAGGATGGAGATCCTGATGACAATGGAAGTCACATCGATGGAACAGTCAGTTATCACCAATGACTAACTGAAGTGTTGACCGACAGAACAAAGAGTTCAAGAAATGACAAAATGCTTACATGTCAAGAAGCTAAAGATAGAATTAACGGATACTTATCATTGTTTTAATCATCCAGATAAAGCCAGAGATAAGTAAGTGATTTAAAGCTGATTTTTCCAGTTGGCAAGAAGATCTCTTTGAGATAAATCAAGAGATTTTTTTAAATATATTGGCAAGAATTTTGGAACACGCCAAGAATCGAGAAAGTCAAGAAAAGGGGAAATCATGTCTATATAGAGATGAACTCAATTCATTACGAATGGTGGGGAGAACAAGAGAATAGAGGAAATATGATAAAGGAAATATGAAGGAGAATAAATTTTTCATTCATTTCTGATCAACAAGCTAAGGAAAGAGCTAGATTCTGTAGACATCGACGAACAGTGAGACTAGCATCACAGAGAAGAACATTGTGGAGCAAAGGTATAACTGATTATATTGATCAGAGAGGTAATGGACTTACAATAGATCTCAAAATCTGCTATTGAGTTGTATGTATGAATAGATCATTAGTGTTTCATTTTTAACCATTGAAGCATAAAGCCTCTTAACCGAGAAAGACTTAAAAGTCTTTTACAATTGAGATACATCCCAAGGACTATCAAAAAGTTTGATCACAAAAGTAGCATTGGATATGCCTGATACCAATTGACAGGCCAAGAGAGTTTGATCAAGGATGGTAGAATTAGATGTCAGATACTAGTTGACGAACTATTTCTAAATCCTCTAACATGGTCACACCTAACAGTGTGTCTATAACCTTTAACAGGGTTGGCTCCTAATAGAGCTCACTTCAAAAGAGTGAAAATTTGGGGTACCGGTCCCGGTGGTTTTTCCCTTAACAGGGTTTCCACGTTAAAATATGTGTTATGTGTTTATGGTTTATTACGTTACTATTTTACATTTCACATAGACATTTTTGGATTGATCGGTATACTCTACATATTTATTGTGTTTCAGTAAATAGTTAATTGGTTATCGGTAATCATACAAAAGAGAGATTAGCAAAGTAATCCGATAAGTATAAAATTGACTAAAGTATTTCAAGGCATAAATCTTGTAGGATAGAAGATAACTTGAGACATAATTAGTGGTTATAAGTTTTAAGGGTTGATTTAAGGATTAATTTTTGAGGCCACTAATTCACCCCCACCCCCCCCCCCTCTCNCCCCCCCCCCCCCCCCCTCTCAGTTATTACTAACAATTTGTATCAGAGCTTGTGTGCTTAGAAGGAAGGTTTAAAGACCTAAGCTAAAGATCATAAGATGAACAAACGAGATGTGCCCAAGTTGAACAAAGATAATTTTGCTTCATGGTAGAGAAGAATAAAACTCCACTTATCAGGTATTGTTAATGATGTTACTCAATACTTAGATATTGAATATGTGTTGCACACAGGAGCACCATAATTTGAACAAATGAGAGAGAAGCATGAGCACAATTGCATGATGATAGAGCTTTCTTCCTCACTCTTTGATGCTGAATTTGAAGATATAAAAACCTGCAAAACTGCAAACTAGATGTGGGAAAAATTGATGCTTGTACATGGTGGTGACAAAAATGTTTTGAGAGCCAAGGCAGAAAGCCTTAGAGGAAAGTTTGATGATCTCAAAATGAAAGAAGTTGAAAACAACACTTAGTACAACACAAGAATCAAAGAGGTATTCAATGCTATCTAAGGAGTTAGAGGTGTACTAGAAGAAGATATAGTGGTAAGTAAAATTCTAAGAACCTTACTGCCTACTTATGCTATTAGAGTATCTGTCATTCAAGAAATAAGAGTAGTAAAAAATAGCAATGTTACTCTAGATAGTTTGATTGGAAGATGATTTCATTTGAGATGAATAACTTTGATAATAGTCTCTTACCAAATATAGAGTCTGCATTCAAAACTTCTATGAGAATAAGTAAATCAAGTCATAAAAACGCTATGAGAAAAGATAGTGATAGTGAAAGCAAAGAAGACGATCTTGATGAAATTGAAGCACTTATGGCTAGAAGAATGCAGAGAGGCAAAGGTAAATTACCACTTATTTGTTTTAATTGTAAAGAGATTGGACACTTTGCTGCAAGATGTACTAACAAAAGAAGAGATGATAGAAGTAATGATAGATCATTTGAGAAGAAATCTGATAGAGGTGATTACAGAAGCTACCAACAATCAGAAAGAAGAGATACCCGAGACTACAAGGAAAAAGGAAAGAAGACCAGTTACCTAGAAAAATGAAAAGATGATGATACTCACACCGAATCTGATGAAGACATCGAGATGGTGTTTGTGGTAGTAAAAGATGATTCAGATGATGATGAAGAAAGGTATGTAGAAACTACACTCATATCTAAAGTTAGTAAAAATGATGTTTGGATCATAGATAGTGGCTACACTCACCATATGATCGGTGATACTTGCAAAAGTTTTGAGACTTTTGAATACTATAAAGGTGGTTCAGTAAGAATGGGTAATGACACACCTTATCTAGTTGAAGGTAGAGGAACCATAATGTTGAATAACTAGATAAAATGTGAAAATGCTTATTGGGCAAATGGATTGAATTATAATCTATTGAGTGTTTCTCAGTTGAATAACTCAGGTCACAGAGTAGCATTGGAAAATAAGAAGGAAAAGATCTTCAATAAATCAAGAAATCTAATTGGCACCAGTGAGCAGACAAAAGGTAACTTATTCTATCTGAATGATACTGACACCACTTGTTTAATTGCTACAAATGAAGACATATGGTTGTGGCACAAAAGATGGTGTCATGTGAACTTTGACAACATGATAAAAATTAGCAAAAAGAGAAATGTAAGAGGTTTACTGATGATGGTTAAGCCCTACAATATCATGTGTAAGAATTGTCAAAAAGGTAAGATGAAAAAGTCTAGTTTCAAAAGCAAGACCCATACATCTGATGCAATTCTAGAATTAGTCCATACTAATTTATGTGGACCTATGAGAACAAAGATTTATTATGGAGATAGATATTTTATTCTCTTTGTTGATGATTACTCTAGAATGATGACAGTCATGTTTCTAAAAGATAAATCAGAAGCATTTAAGATGTTTAAATGGTATAAGGCAATGGTTGAGAAGCAAAGTGGTAAGGATTTAAAATGATCAAGGTCAGATAGAGGAGGGGAATTTATTTTAGATGAATTCATTAACTTTTGTAATGATCATGGAATCAAAAGATAGGTCTCTACACCGAGAACACCACAACAAAATGGGATTGCTAAAAGAAGGAACAGATCCATAGTTGATTGTGCAAGGACACTAATGATAGAGAAAGGCATCACCCAAATCTTCTGGAGGTAAGCTGTCAATATTGTTGTTTACACATTGAATAGAGTACAATTGAAGAAAGACACCAAAAAGACACCTTATGAGCTTTGGTATGGTTACACACCCAATGTAAGTTATTTTAAAAATTTTAGCATTCAATGTTATATCTTAAAAGATGATATAAATGGAAAACTTGACTCCAAGAGTGATGAAGAAATATTTCTAGGGTATTCTACCAAGAGCAAGGCTTATAAATGTCTAAACAAAGCCTCTAAAAAAATTTTTGAAAGTGCAAATGTAAAGATAGATGAATTTGAAGAGAAGAATGAAAAGGAAAGCACTAAAGAACCAGAGGACTACAATAGGTTTACTTACAATGAGGAACCTGACACTATACCCAACCAATAATATAGATCTCTTGAGCAACAGATCATTTCACCCAAGCATCAGGCTACAAATATCGACGATCAGAATATTGCTCAATATGATGCACAAAGTGATGGAGAACATAATGAAGAGAAAAATGATGATCAAGTTGATAGACAAAGAGATGAACTTGTACTTGCAAGATATTTTAGAAGGAACCATCCACAAAACTAGATCATAGGAGACAAGAAGGTTGGTATGAGAACCAGGATTAAGTCTCTAAATACAAGATGTCTTATTTGTGATTATGAGCCTAAATCTGTCAATGCTGCACTAGATAATGATGAATGGATAAGTGCTATGAATGAAGAGATTGAGTAGATAGATAAAAACAAGACATGGACACTTGTACCAAGACCAGATGACAAAAATGTCATCGGTACAAAATGGATATTCAGGAATAAACTAAATGAGAATGCAGAAGTCACCAGAAATAAAGCAAGACTAGTATGCCAGGGGTATGCACAAGAAGGAATTGACTATGGAGAGACCTTTTCACCCATTGCTAGGCTAGAAGGAGTGAGAATATTAATTTCTTATGCTACATATGAAGGATTCAAGGTATATCAAATGGATGTCAAGTCTGCGTTCCTAAATGGAATACTTCAGGAAGAGGTATACATTGAAAAACTAGAAGGGTTTGTTGATCTAGACAAGAGGGACATGGTATGTAGACTACACAAAGCCCTGTATGGATTGAAACAAGCACCCCAAGCCTCTTATGAAAGACTTCATTCCTATCTTATAAGTATTGGATTTGTAAGGACTAGTGAAAATAGTAATCTTTATTTGAAGGAAGATATTGATGCTAACATTTTGATTGCTGAGATGTTTTTTGATGACATCATATTTAGAGGCAATGATATGCTATGAAAATTATTTGCAAATGAAATGAGAAAAGAGTTGGAGATGTCTATGTTTGGAGAGATCAAGTTCTTTCTTGGTCTGCAGATCATGCAATAAGATGAAGGTATTTTCATTACAAAATCCAAGTACATCAAAGAAGTACTAAAAATATTCAAGATGGAAGAGTTCAAATCAGTTGGAACACCGATGGCAACTGGATGCAAATTGAAAAAGGAAGACAAGTCATCAGAGGTAAATCAGACTTTGTATAGATCTATGATTGGAAAACTCATGTATGTTGTACATACTAGACCAGATATTGCACGTGCAGTAGGAATAGTTGTCAGATTTTCTGGTAATCCCAGGGAATCACATATGACTGTTGTGAAAAGAATCCTAAGATATATGAAGAATACCAAGGAATATGGCTTATGGTATAAGAGAGAAGGATAATTTGAACTTAAGGTTTTTATTGACACTGATTGGGTTGGAAATATTGATGACCAAAAGAGAAAAAATGGAGGAGCATTCTTTATGGGTGACAGACTTGTCACATGGATCAGAAAGAAGCAAGGATGCATCTCTCAATCTACTTCAGAGGAAGAGTATGTTGCTGCTACTGTAAACTGCTCAAATCTTGCATGGATCAAATAGTTACTGGAAGGTATGCATATGAAAATTTTAGAACCAGTAATTATCTATTGTGATAATACATGTGCAATAAACATTTCCAAGAATCTAGTCATGCATGCTAAAACAAAGCATATTGCCATCAAGTATCATTACTTGAGAGAACAAGTTCAGGAAAAGGAAGTGATACATGAGTATGTGAAAACAAAGGAACAATTGGCTGATATCTTCACCAAGCCACTGCCCAATGATGCATTTGAATACTTGAGAAAGAGACTAGGGGTCATACCCTTGTCTACTAGTCAGTAAACTGACTAGAAGGTTGCATCAGCCTATATATTATCAGAATATCATTCATGTTGATGCAAGTAGAGAGATGGACTACAAAGATACATCTATACAAAAAAAGGTATCTATATACTCCAAGCACCAGAGTTATTACCGATGGATTTGGAAATTCAAGGAATATATTAAGATAAAAAGGATCCATTTGACATTGTTGTCAAATACTTGTTTTGCAAAATTTGTGTTTGCAAAGATGTTCATTTGGCATTGCTGTCAAAGAGAGAGATTATATCCATTATCATCTTAGAAAGATATCATATCCATTGAATCATCCAAAGGGAGAGATGTAACAAGAAGGGGAGAGTACACACAAAGGAAGAGAATTACTAACAAAAGACATCACAAGAAAGGAGAACAGTCAAAGGGAGAGCATTTGACACAAAAGGAGAACACATCACATCAGAGAAGAAAAGATTCTATATCTATCCAATAAAGGGATTGAAGACAGAAAGAAAGATGCCAGAATCAAATCAAATCTATTTGAGCTTACCGAAAGCCAAACATTTGTATTAGTTACATTAGAAAATCTTGATGAAACTACATATCTCATATTGTATTAGTAATAGTATAGTATGATAATGTAGTATGTTTCCATCAATGCCAAAGGGAGAGATTGATGACATGTAATTGATTAGATGTTTGAATATATTAAGTTGATGATCATGCAAGGTATTAAATCAGTTAATGTATTGTATTTTCATTGATGTCAACTTGATATAATTTGTATGGTACTCATTATAATACTGCCAAAGACTTCAAAGAACTGATGAATCAAGGCTATGCTATCAGTAATGCATACAAGTCAATTATTCACTAAGTGACTGCATGCACCGACGGAGTGCACACTGATGGTTAGAGTAAAAGAGAAGAGTCACAATGTTACCCAACGAGCTAATGCACAGCATTACCGATGAGCAAAGTTACAGTGTTGACCGACTGTCATGCCCCAAAATATGGGCACTTAAACCTTAATTTATTAAACATATATATCTCTTTATTCATGTTAAGTTAATTAAAGAAAATGAATTCTTTTCTACACCTTTCCAAATATCACAAATTGAATGAATTGAAAGTTTATTATATTTGCAACATCAATTAAAGTTATAGTCCTTAAAATTTCCTTTCCCACTATATGAGTAAAACATCCATAAATTCATTTTGGGATAATCATCATTTCAAATAAATGTCCAAAATACTTATCTCATTAATAGAAATAAAACATACTCTGATTTCAAAATACAAGTGTCTTCAAAACAAGAAGATCACACTTTCCAAAACCTTTCAAAATTTACAAGGAAGAAAGTTGAAAATAAAATACTTTGAGAATGATATTGAGCTAGAACCACCAAGACTTCAACTATACTTTCAGGAGCTCTCCCAGAACCTACAAAAATATCAAGGTTGACCATGGAGGCTCACCTCCCAACCTAGGCCTTTGCAAGGCCACCCCCGAGCTAGGGGATCTAGAACTACACCAAGATACATACACACATAAAAACCATGAATTTGAAAATAGGAACACAAGAAAATACCCGATACCCAAGGATATACATAGGTCTCCAAAAGACCCCCAAAA
Organism: Thuja plicata; assembly: GCA_018584345.1. NCBI lineage: Eukaryota > Viridiplantae > Streptophyta > Pinopsida > Cupressales > Cupressaceae > Thuja > Thuja plicata. The sequence goes on along the minus strand of MU223728.1, from coordinate 1,425,290 downwards.
AAAGGGTGAAAGAGGACTACCACAAGAGGAGAAATCCAATACCATAAAATATGTACACTAGGAATAGGCCACACATGGGCTCAACATTCCTAAGTACCACATTTTTAATCTTGTTCCATGGCCACACATGGACTCATGAACAAATCTCTACCCTTCTCTAAGCCCTACGGCAGCAACTGGAGTAAATTTACCTTTCTTTCACAAAACAAGTCATGGCTTCAAGCCTTCCAATTTTTCTTATGAACCCCAAATTCCTTGGGAATTCTTGGCATCATGGGCACCCATATACCCATGTACATCCATCCACACATGGAAGACTCTGCACTACTTGGGTAGATCACTAGCTTTCACCCCATCAAGGTTACCCAACCCTCCCAAGGGTGAATAATCCTTGAAGAACCCCATATACAAACAATCACAAAATAAATACAAGACTCAACACATAAACTCCAATAAGCTAAAAACAATAACAAAAACTTCAATCATGGATTTCTCAAGCTATGTACAAATTCAAACAATAACTACTCCTAACTATGCTAATAAGGAAACTCACCTCAAAACCAAGCTATGGTAAATGCAAGGTGGTTTGTGAAGAGCTTCTCCTTCTCATCCTTCCTCCTTCTCTCAAGTCTTACTCCTACAAATGAATCTATCTCTAAAATTAGAGAGTGGGTGTGTACCCAAAACTCCCTCTAAGGCCTTCCTTATATAGGCATTCTTCCTAAAATATCAGGAGTCATAAAAGGAGGGAAGACTCTAATCCATCTACTCTCCCCACTTGCCTTCTTCATAAATGGACTTAAATATTTGCAAGGCAAGAAAGGATGGCTTAACCAAAGTCTTAGAACTCTTCAATTTCGCCACTTCCCAAAATGGAGACTTTAGGGGAGTCATAAATGAGTTTTGAGGCTCTTAATGGGTTGAAAATGACTCCTAACCCCTAAGGTACCAAGTGGGGTAGTTAGTTTTGACCTTAGTTACACCCTAGGAGTCCAAATGACCCTCCTAAACTCCACCCAAGGTTAACTCTCGAAAATATAACCCTCAAGACTCAATCTAATCTCTCTTAACTCAATATTATCTCAATCTTATCTTCCTAAACCTTAGGGTAAGCATAGGGACTATACTAGGTAACTCCTGGGTAAAGTTAAGCCTATGCTAGTCACATTCACTAGCCATGCCAACACACAAGGTGCACATGTGTCAAGTGACACAACATTTTTACATGAGCATGACTTATTACACATTTACTCAATTAAATAAATTACAATCATACACCACACTTTTACAAATAAAAATACAATAAAATGAGGTCCATGTCTCTTTTTATATACAAAACCTTAGCACCACAGTTTTCACATAGGTCCATTTCTGAATCCCCAATTAGTACCATGGTCAACTTTCCTATACACTCATTGCACACATCAGTAGGTCCAATTAATCAATACTTAAACATATCAAGATACATAATGTAAATTAAACACACATTCACTCACATTTGGATCATTGATTCATTTAACTTAAACAATATCTACATCTAATATATATGCATAAACATAACTCTTAATAAATCTGCATACTGATATTATCTACATCCACTTACTAATCCAATATACTAAACCATCAAAACTAAATCCTAAATAGAATTCTGCATCACTCACACAAAGTATCTAATAGATTCCCTGATTACGTAATCAGGTGTTGTTTACAATAAAATGATTCAACATATCCATAAATAACTCATGCGTCCCAATAGTCCAACTATAACAAAATCTGTATCGACAAGAGAACATATAAATGAGAAATAGTGTTAAGATTATGTCAGATTGAGGTAGGCCTCACACTAACAAGAAAAACATAGAGTAACCCAATGGAAAGAATTTCAGTGTTGCCCGATGAAGAAGACAAGGACGGAGATCCCGATGACAACTGAAGTCACGCCGATGGAATAGTCGGTTATCACCGATGACTAACTGAAGTGTTGACTGACATAATAGAGTTTAGAAAATGAAAAAATGCTTAGCTGTCAAGAAGCTAAAGATAGAATTAATGGATACTTATCATTATTTTAATCATCCAGATAAAGCCAGAGATAAGTAAGTGATTTAAAGCTGATTTGTCCAGTTGGCAAGAAGATCTCTTTGAGATAAATCAGGAGTTTTCTTTAAATATATTGGTGAGAATTGTGGAACACACCAAGAATCAAGAAAGCGAAGAAAAGGGGAAATCATGTCCATATAGAGAGAAACCCAATTCATTATGAATGGTGGGGTGAACAAGAGAATAGAGGAAATATGCTAAAGGAAATCTGAAGGAGAAGAAAGTCTTCATTCAGTCTTGATCAACAAGCTGAGGAAAGAGATAGATTTTGTAGACACCGACGAATAGTGAGACCAGCATCACAGAGCAGATCATTGTGGAGAAAATGTATAAGTGATTATATTGATTAGAGAGGTAATGGACTTACAATAGATCTAAAAATATGCAATTGAGTTGTATGTATGAACAGATCATTAGTGTTTCAATTTTAACCATTGAAGCATAAAGCCTCTTAACCGAGAAGGACTTAAAACTGTTTTACAATTGAGATACATCCCAAGGAGTATCAAAAATTTTGATCACAAAAGTAGCATTGGATATGCCCGATACCTATTGACAGGCCAAGAGAGTTTGATCAAGGATGGTAGCATTAGATGCCAGATACTAGTTGACAAAATATTTCTAAATCCTCTAATAAGGTCACACCTAATAGTGTGTTTGTAACCTTTAATAGGGTTGGCTCCTAACATAGCTCACTTTAGAAGAGTGAAAATTTGGGGTACCGGTCCCAGTGGTTTTTCCCTTAATAGGGTTTTCACGTTAAAATCCTTGTGGTTGTGTTTATGGTTTATTACTTTACTATTTTACATTTCACATATACATTTATGGATTGATCAGTATACTCTGCATATTTACTGTGTTTCAGTAAATAGTTAACTGCTTATCAGTAATCATATAGAAGAGAGATGAGCAAAGCAATCTGACAAGAAGAAAATTGATTAAAGCAATTGAAGGCATACATATTGTAGGATAGAAGATAACTTTAGACATAATTAGTGGTTATAAGTTTTATGGGTTGATTTAAGGATTAATTTTTGAGGCCACTGATTCACCNCCCCCCCCCCCCCCCCCTCTTAGTTATTACTAACATTTTCCTCTTTTGAAAATTTGATAAATAATTGATTCCTCACCCGATCTAGAGAGAAATCCACCCCTATCAATTGAGTTAGTCACTCACGACTACACTCTCTACATCCAAGGTGCATCTACCTTCTAAAATTATCAATCCTTAACTCCTTTATTTTAAAAGAATAATTTTAAATGATAGTTTTAACCACAAAGTACTAAAGAAAACAACATTCCATTATAATCTTATAAAAAAATGTGTTACTCCAATTGAGTGTTGAAGGTTCTCATTAGTATTCAAGCATTCAAATGGACAGTCGGTAATAGAGTCATAAATAGACTAGTCAGTATGATCACCGAGTGTAGAGTTAATCAAGAGCACTGATCAGGCACAGAGTTAACCGAGTGCAAATATCACTGAGTAGATAGACTCACCGAGCAGCAGCTTACACTGAGCACATAGTATAATCAAGATACACATAGAACACTAAGCACTGAGAGATAGTACTTACTGATTAAACCAATGATCACATAAAAGTTTTTAATGGCACATCAATCTAGGTAAAAAACATTTTACCGACTTGGATAATGGTTCACAATGATCGAGGAGAACATTAATTACAAATTCACAGCATTAATTGTTTATATCTCCTATGTTTAGATGATCAAGGTAAATTTTGTACACCATTGATCTTAGGTTTTGTATGATATTGTAAAACCCTAAGTAGGTCAAGAAGTTTGATATATGTAATGTTACAGTGTCATTTTGTAATGTATGTTGATCAAGTAATGATAAAGTAGCCTCCATACTATGAACATCAAAGATCAGACAATGGTTTTAGGAAAGGACTACATTTGTAGAATTCAGTTTTCAGAACAAAGTCAAGGCTACCAAGCATAGTAGAAGGTATTATCATTCACATTAAGGTGATAATTTTATTAGACTTAAAGGATCTGTATCCACAATATAGAGATTGTAATTTTTTTAGATCACACAACTTTGTTACTCTCTGACAATTGTAACAATCCTAAAATCTCCTAACATAGTAGACTTAACCATCTTTGTATAAATCTCTTAACCGAGTTCACACATACTTTTTGATGATAAATCCTCACATGAGGTAGATCTAATTGATATTATTATTACTCCTAACAGGGTAAGTTCACCAAAAGTGATCAATCTTTTTAATATTTAACAGGCTACTTTATTTACTTTAGGTAGTGAAGTTTTTTGGGTCTCATCCCCACCGTAGTTTTTACCTTCTAACAAGAGTTTTCTGTGATACCAAAATACTAGTGTCATGATTATTTAAATTTCATGTATGTTTATTGTTTGGTTTGCATGCATTTACATTTTAGCAGTGACATTACATGTTTGGTGGAAGTTATCTACTCAGTCGATTATAAAAGAATATTTGATTACAAATATTTGTTTAAAATTTTTTAAGGGTACTGATGCACCCCTCCCCTCTTAGTACACACCTTTCTATTATCCCAACAATTGGTATCAGAGATAGTTCTCTTGTTTATAAATTTTAATCATTGAAGAGAAAAGATCTTATAATGGAAAGATATACACTTGATAAAACTATTGAAAATCAGAAGTTATAGTTGCAGATCTATGTCTAAAAATACAAAGAAGCCAAGGAGAAACTCAGGGAGATGTTGATTAAGAGAAAGGACATGGAACTTCACTTTCATGAGACTAACTCTCAGGAAGAAGAGATTCATGACCCATTTGATACATCTAGATCTGAATTTGGTAGCATATCTTATGCATCTGAAGGAATCATATAAAAGCTATCTGAGAGAAATCAACAACTTACTGAACAAGTGAAAGCTCTACAGATCATTCAAGATACACAAATGGTTAGAATAGTTGAATTCTTGAATGATGCAAAGAAAGTTGAATGAGATAGAAACATGGTTGTTGATGATAGAAGACAAATAACTGAAAAGTTACAAGAAAAAAGAATCTGAGATATTGAGACTTACTAAACATTATTTTGACATCACCAATCAAGTGGTTTCTATGATTCATGAGGCAAACCGAGTGAATATTGAGCTTTCTAGAAAACTAGAAGACATTGGTGCATTGAAAGAAGAGAATGAAAAACTGAGAAATGAATTGAAGATTCTACAATAACATAATGAAGTGATTAAGAGATCTAAATAAAGTACTGAGAGAATGGATGAATTTCTAAAAAATGAAAGAAGAATGAACATCAATACCAGATTAGGATATACTAAGAAAGGAGAATCATCAAATCAAGGTGAACTAAGGAATGTGTACGCAAATCTGAAGCCTAAGAAGCCCTCTTTCCATCACTATGGAAAACTAGGCCACACATCAAACGTTTGTAGGAGCAAAGCAAAAGGCATTTATAGAAACTCTCCTAAACTCAATGGTAATTACTATAACTATAATAAGCATGGACATCAAGCACATGAATGCAGATCCAAGTTGAACAAACCATAGAAGAAACCATACATGGATAAAAAATTTCAAACTTGCAACATGCATGGTCACACATCACAAGCATGTAGGACTAACACGAAGAAAATCTAGAAACCTAAAGGAGAAGAAAAAGTAATGCTTATGCTTGGGATCACAACACTTGGGCTAGCTACACAGCATGTGGTAAATATGGATATATAGTAGAAAATTGTATGGGACAATGGAAAACTAAGTCTAGGAATTGTTCAAACTCTGGTATGGCTTGTACTCACTATCATAAGGTAGGTCACTTAAGCAGAGATTGTGCAAATAGAATAAATACTTATGGAAATGGAAATGCAATTGAAGAAATCATGACAATCACAAATCAAAGCAGAGGAGAGCATCAAATTATAATGTTGGTCCAAGCACAAAAATTGGTGACACCTCATCTGATGGATTAGGTTCCACCACCTCCACCTAAGCAATACAAGCAGGTATGGAACTATGTTTTGCACAGCTATACCTTAAATCAGTTCCTATATTCATTGTACAAATGCCAAATAGCATGAATTAAGATGCACTATGGTATTATATTTGTATTACTTTGATCTAGTAAGGATATTGATTTATTACTAGATATTGATCAAAGTAATAAATCAATATCCTTACTAGATCAAAGTAATAAATCAATATCCTTACTAGATCAAAGTAATATTGATTTAGTACATTTTCCGCCAAGCCATTAAAATAAAGGGATTTTGAGGAGGAATCTATCTCATAAAGAATCCAAGATATAAAGAAGGCCGGTGAAATCAACACATGTCATTTTGGCACCCCAACAGGCCAAAATCTCCTTTAGCGGATTTTTGAATAGAGAGCACTCCAAAAAACATTTCTCCACCCAAAGGAGAAGTGGAAAACTAATTTTTTGCTACCTAAGGAAAGTTACCGTTGTGGTTACTAAAATGAAAAGACATTTCTTAAATGGCCCATAAGAGAAAAGTAATTAATTCAAATAAATCTGTTTTACTTCATAATAGATTTTTTCATTAATGTTGAGGTCTTTTCATTCATGTGGCGTGGAAAGTCAGTCGTTAAACGGTAAGAATTCAAAAGTTATAAGATCAGTTGGAGGTTGCCAACAAGAGCTACCATTTGTTTAAAAAATTGTTTGAATTCAAAGCCTTTGATACTGGTTGTTCTATGCCCCTACATTCTTGAAAAGATATTCTTCATTCCTGAATCAAATCATTTGAAGTATGGCTTCTAGATTTGTAGGATTTGACAGAATGAACGACATTACCTCTGAATGGCATAAGATCTCAGATACATCTCTGAAGTTCTTTGATATGCAAAACTTTTAGAGTAGACTAAAAGCAAACTAGATGCATCCCATCATTGAGAAACTGAAGGAGAGTGGATTAGGTGAAGTTGCTCGTTCTCCCATGGCTATTCAAGCCCTATAATTGATCTAGGAATGCATAGCTTGATACAACCCAGATACCAAGAAAATACTCTTTCCCAATGATACAGTGTTTCTATCTATAGATAGAGAATCAGTTCAGAACTCGCTTTGCATCCCAGAGAAAGCTAAGTATTCTAAAATGACATATAGTCAGGCGGTGAATGAATATATTGCCAAAAATTCAATTTGGAAGGAGATAATGAAAGCATGGTTTCAAGATCCAAGGATCACCAAAGGGAAGCTGCCAAAGACACTATATGGCACTAATCTAAAGCCAAAGATCATAGATATTATGGTGCTACTCCATAGGATCAGAGGTGAGAGTGAGGCACTTAATTTTGTTGACCATCATTTCTTCCTGCTTCAGGTAATCTATTCCCAACATCACTTCATTGATTGGGCCCTTATGGTAAGTGGGAACCTCTTAGAGGCCCTAGATAGAGCTAAGTGCTAGAATAAATTTTATATGTCTTCAGTCCTTTTATATATTCTGGCTACAATCCAAATTTGGCCATGGCTTCCTAGATTAGAGGAATTTCCTGATGATGTTAAGAGTTACAATATTTTCCCCTCTTTGCAATTGCACAATAGTTATACTGAATATCTTTAGGTTAATGATGTGTTTACAATGAGATTGTGTAGGGAGATACAAGGCTATCCAAAAAGGAGATTCTCTCTCAAAGCCATGGATTTTATTAGCCAATTCGAATGCTATTTTATTCAATTAAGAGATTTTTCATACCTTCATCTTTTAGGTTTTGACAACTTCCCTTTGAAGCTACCCAAATATCCTACGGATATGATCGTGTTGGTGGAGGTGATGAGGCAAGCACTTCAAGTGAATTTGATCTGTGCTTATGCTAACTTCCCCATGACTATTGGAGCCTACAGTTGTGCATCTCGGTCTGAGGTGAAGAATGTTCTAAAGGCATTCTCCAAGAGGTTTTCATTGGAAACCTATGATGTTTTGAGGCCACAAAATGATCCAGTTAATTACGCTCATGATTACCTTCAAATAAGTCAAGCTATCCACCATGTACATGACATTGAAGTCTATTGGGCCAATTGTAGAGATGATCTAGAGAGTAGAGATAGATTTTATGCCAGATTAACCATTCAAAAAATCAAAAAGTTTAAGGTCAATCTTGTAGTTGAGGGGCTCGTAGATGATGGTGAGCACATGTATGATAATACATATCTCGAGAAGATCAAACCCCTCTCCATCAGTTCTGAGCCCATGCTAGATCAAGTCATCGGTGACTTGTAGACTCTAATGAGTGGTATTTATAAGAGGATAGAGAAATGGGTTGAATGGATGGCAGGAAGAAGGAAGAGGTTGAAAAGGAAGCCTCCTACTCAAAGGACCCTGGCAAAGGATGCTTCCAACATTGCAACAAATTATTTGGTGATACTCTCAACTATGACCAATAATTTGTCTCAACCAACTGGGGGAGTTGATGAACCTCCTAAAAAAGAAGTTCAACTAAAGAAGACTTGTGGAGAAGGTCCGCTTCCAAATATTTGAACAACAGTGAAACCCACCAAAGGTGCCAAACCAGAGTAGCCAACTAAAGCAGTCACTTTAGAAGTACCAGTTGGCACTTCAACCCATGAATCTCCAAGGTGAGGGTTCCTTGTCAAAGTAGAAGTGGGTGAAGATACTCCTTCAACCATAGAATCAGAAGAAGAGGCCAGGAAAAAGTAGAAGGTTTCTTTAGAAGCCAAATTGGTGTCCTCTTCTCCTACCTCCGTAAATCCATTTGCTTCATGGCCAAAGTCTACTCCTCCAGTCATTAGGAAACTATTTATAGAGGATTTGGTCTCTGCCACTAAGTTCACCAGCTCTGAATCATGGATAGAGAACACTCTGGAGTGCAAAAGAAAGAGATTGGAAGAAGGGGCTCCCAGAAAAGATACTCTAGCTTGAGCCATGCAACCCAGCACTGCTGCAGTAAAGACTAAGAAAGTGAAGACACTTTCCACATTGGGAAGAGACCCAAAGATTGGGAATTTCACTATGGAGGTAGAAAAGCCCATGATGGAGGGCCATTTTGAATATTTAAACCCTTTGGATTTTGAGCTACACTCATTTGATATGGGCTTAGCCCAACATGATACCAAAGTGGATTGGTGGAAATCCACTAATGTAGTAATTGAAGAAGAGTTGGAAGAACTTAAAATGGAAAAGGTAAAACTTAAGGCCAAAGTCAGTGAGCTAACTAATTTCATCTAGAAATTGGTTACTTTAGTTGCTAGTATCCCCAGTACTCATACCACATTTGATCCCAATGCCGCAGAGAATCAAGCCATAATAGCCAAGTTGTAGGAGGATAGGCACTTCACACAAATAGGCAAGGGATGGGTTGAGAGGCTAAAATCTGAGGGATTGGCAGTTTTCGAGCAGTTGGGTAATGCTCTCTTGAGATTGGAGATGGAAAGGAACAACATTGAGAAGAATCTGTAGACTCTCGCATCTGAGAGAGTGAAGTGTCAAGAGTGTATAGTGACGCTCCATGTGGCAGTAAAAATGAAGACCAAAGAGGCATTGAAAGCCAAGATTCTGCAAAAGGGAGATGAACCTCTAATTGAGTGGCTTCAAAGCCTAGAGTTCAAAATCGAGATGATCATCCAAGCTGAGACGGAGTTGTAGCAAGTAGATGTTAAGGTCAAAGAAGAACAGAACAAAGACTTTAATATTCTTCAAGGTTTGCGTAAAGAATCACATATGAGTGGGAAAGGAAAATAAATGATAGGATTGGCCAATATGCAAAAATTATTTTCTAATTATCTGCACAAGTTGTTAGAGCAATCTTCCACCCAGTTGGACAAAGTGCCAGAACTCCAGCAATTGAGTGGATGCATTTATAAAGCCATGGAAGAATTGAAGGACCGGACTGATGTAATTAAGAGTTTGGCTAAGGAGCATTCTAGGTGGCTCATCTGATACACCAATATCCATTTCAATAGATAGGAGGAGATCATCAAAGTTATCATAGTTGTCACTGCCTATAGGGCTAAATTAGGCAAAGGGAATGAAACTAAAGCTTGAATAGATTCTCTCTTTGTACCAAATTTTGATTGATGTTGTAACAAATAAACCTTTGGTTATCATTTCTGGTTGGGGAAGTTGAACCGTTACGGTTACCCCCTTTTTGTAACAGCCCAATCTGGGACTCTATATGTATTATTTCCAAAATCAATACAAGGGTCAGCTAAATTTTGGTGTGAAAGATAGCATTTTTGTTGAGTCAATTGTGTGTGTCTGGATACAATTTCTTTAACTTTTCCATTGCATTTTATTTTTCTTTCTATTAAATTCAAATGTTTCTTTGAAGTGATATTTGCAATCTATATTTGAACCAGATTTCTATGTTATGATTTGATACAGTTAATTTAGGGGAAGATATGTTGTTATCCTGAGTTGGGAAACATTTATGTGATATAGATTGATTCATCAGCATTTCATCATTAATCTTTAGTCTTGCATCTATATTTTTAGTAGAAGTTCATGCATTACCAGTTTTGGGAGTTAATCTGATTGATGAAATCTCAGAGTTGGCTAGATTTAAAGTTGAATCCACCCCACCTAAGCTATTTCTCATTTGTGTTTAGCTTGGTTTGTGTCTTCTATTCTCAAGTCAAGAACATATCCCTGTTAGATTAGGAAAGATCAAAATTCACTAAAAATCATTCATATAAGGGAGTTGTACCGTTAAATTTAGAGGGAAATTTGTTTATGGTTACAATTTCCCAACTGTTGTATTTGATTACTTCTTCATATTTGGGCATTTTAGAGTTATAATAAAGAAGAACAATCTATTTACCAACAGATTTTTGGTGACTCTGTTGGGGAGACAAACAGTTGTTACACCAGAAGCATATCATGGAGAAAGATGGTGCTTCCTCATGAAAACATAATTCCCTTGCTCCAACTGAATCTTAGATTCCAAGACGATCAAGAAGATCTTATTTCCTCGCTAAATAATTTTGTCTGGAGATACAGAAGAAGCACCAAACATTATAGAAATGCCAGTCAAGTGCTAGAGAAAGAAGAAGCTAGAGTAGAAGCACTTGAAGGAGCCATCCAGAGGATAAATCTAAGAAGGACACAACACCAAGCAGAGTGTGAAGCTAGGCCACAAAATTAGTTGAAAACTTGGAGCCTAAAAGGTTTCTCAGGAGTACAAGGAAAGAAGGTAGCACAGAACCAGTCTTTGAGAGACTCGCAAATATCAACTTTGCTCTTTTAGAAGTGCCTCTTTAAGGAAATAGAACTACAAGGAGCCAGAGTAGACCTTCTTCACCTCCTAAACAAACTACTCAGTTGTCCACCACTTTTCAAGTGTTAACTTTACATGGAGTAGTTGCCGCTCCTGTTATTAACCTAACACCCTATCTACCCCAAGTAGCTATGGCACTTCCTTGGGCCGCTGCAGTTGGACCTCTGCAATTAGAAACATATAATCCTCTTCCTTCAGGATCTAGAAAGAACTTTCCCAAATTTTTTGGAGATGGGAAAGTATCCATAGACGAGCACATTGCCGCATTCTTTACTTCAGTCAATATCCTAGCAGTACGAGAGGAGGATGTGGCCATCAGATTATTTGTTGAGACCCTTATTGAGGGTGTTGTTGATTGATTCCACCACTTACCTAATTCTTCTATCACAGATTAGGCTTCCATGAGGGCTATCTTTGAAAGAAGGTTTAAAATGGCTGAAGACGAGCACGCCCTATTGACGTAATTAACTTCTATCAAGAAAGAAACTTCTATCACTATGAGGGATTTTATAGCTAAATTCAATAAGCTTGTAAATTGTATCCCAACAGCTAACAGGCAAATGGCAGGAAATATGAAAACATTCTTTATAAGTGTTATGCCACCAGACATCAATTATGATCTAAGAAGGGTGAACCTTATAGATTTGGATGTTACACAGAAAACTGTTGTAGAACTTGAAGACCATATGAGCTCATCTGGGAAATGGAAAAGAGAGATACAATCTAGAGATAGTAGTAGTAATACTACATCATCAAAGGAGATGATTCAAAAATTGTCTAATGAATTCATTTCCTTCAAGAGGCAACTTCCCAAATTTAATAATCCTTACCAGTGAAACTTTCAGGAGCAGCCTAGGAGAAACAATGAGGGGAGGAATGCTGATGGAAAGGCATTACAGTTGACTGCTCTACCACAGAGGCTATCTATAGAAGCTCCTCCTAAAAGAGGAAACATGTGTGCCTTTCACCTAACCATGGATCACGATGGAGAGAACTGCCCCGATGTATCTCATGCTTGGAAAATGCATTAGACTGATGAGTGGAATGCCAGGGCATCTGGAGATGAACCAGATTCATACTCACATGGCGACTCTAAAAAGTTATATTTAGATTATGAATTAGATTCAGAGCAAGAAGAAACATGTTATGCCACCATAGAAGGGACCTCTTATACAGTCTTGACCCGGAGTCAGAAGGATAAAATCCTAGCTTCAACACCTCTACCTAAAAATAATGAGGCATCTACCTCCTATTCTAAGGAGGTCAATCAAGGAGTGAGAATTCTGCAACCAGGTAAGGAGTGAAACTCTTTTGATATTATTCAATTCTATAGAGATTCCAGAATTTAGATTTCTCCTATAGACTACATTAAGTCTAATCCCATAGAACTGCAAAAGCTAATAGATTACTGTAAAGAAGGGAATCCAGAGTTAAACCAAAATGTCCTGACTACCATAGAAAATGAGTCTATATTTGCATAACCAAATAAGCAAGGGGAACATTAAATTTTGGCCACTTTCCTAGGCCAAAAGCCTGACCCATTCTATGTATCATTATATATTAATGGTTGCAAGTTAAGAAATTGCATAATAGACTCCGGAGCCTCAGATAATATCATGTCATCAACTGTAGCTAAAGCTCTAGGAATTACCCTCACTAAAGCCCGTGATAGATGTTACTCTATGAATTCCAAGAAAGTACCCCTAGTTGGTCAAATTAAAGATGCTCAAGTGGCCCTGGCGGCACACCCCAAAAAGAAGATGTTGCTAACAATCCTTATTGCTGATATACCTGCTAGTTACAGTTTACTATTAAGCAGGAGTTTTTGTAGAGACCTTGGAGGGGAGATAAAGCTGGATTTCTCTCAAGCTTTAATCCTAGTAGGCAATAAAAAGATTAAACTGGTCCCGGAGGAGAAAGCTAAGTTTACAGTACTAAAATCTGATGACCCTAAAGCCCAAATTCTGTATCAAGAATTGGAATTTGGTAACTATATGTTGTTTACTGATGATCACAATGAGAAACTAGAACCTAGAGAAGAGGAAAGGTAATTTTCTGCCAAAGAAATGCCACCACATATTTGGAATCTTGAATTTGATGGCAGTTGTGCATTGTCAGCATCTGGTGCAGGCCATGTGGTCTTGATATCACCAGATGCAGTATGTGAGCCCATGTCTTATAAATTGGAGTTTGGGAACACCAACAATATTTCCAAGTATGAAGCCCTCCTAATAGGGATTATTGCTACAAAGGAAAGGGGTAAGAAGATCTTGAGAGCTCGTGGTGATGCTGAGCTAATCGTGCACCAAGTCAAGAATCAATACTCTATAAAAAATCATAGATTAAAAAATTATAGAAACATAGTATGGGACAAAATAGAGGCACTAGAGGCATTCTTTATTGAATCTATGCCAAGAGAATTAAACTCCAAGGAAGACTCCTTGGCCGTGTCAGCTTTGCTACTTCTCCCTCACCCAAAATTCAAAGATAAGAAATACCAAGTAGAGGTTATGTATTGACCATCTATACCTGACAATGTATAAGAATGGAAAGTGTTTGAAGATGAACAGAAACTCCTCTTCTGGAGAGCGGTGGTGACTTTCATAAATATTTCCCTAACAGAACTGAAAGAGACCATCAGGACAAGCAAAAGAAAGATAAGTCAGATATCATCTAGCTACAAGGAAATATCATCCCTCCCCACTTAGTTACACCTGAAAAAATCTTCAACAGGCATGACACCTTTGTTAAGGAGAAGAGAATCGAGAGAGGTCCTACCACTAGTGAATATGAGGGAATGAACATAGGAACCAAGAAGGATCCCAATATTATCAACATTGGGAAATGTTGCACTGAAAAAGAGAGGGAAGAGGCCAAGAAACTCTTCCTAGAATACCAAGATGTTTTCACCTAGAGTTATGAAGATTTGAAAAGTTTTATGAATGGGAAATTCAAACACCAGATTCCTTTGAAACCTGAGGCAACTCCATTCTGACAAAAACAAAGGAGTTACAACCCCAAAGTTGCTGATGCCATATTCAAGGAAGTTGATAAAATTCTCAAAGCAAGGATCATATACCCTATCCACCATTCTATCTGGGTAGAAAACATAGTACCTGTGAGGAAGAAGAACGGAGAAATAAGAATTTGTGTAGACTTCAGAAACCTTAATCAATCTTCTTTGAAAGACAATTACACTTTTCCCAACATGGATCATCTCTTGCAAATCATGGCCAGAGCTAAAATGATGTCTATGTTAGATGACTTCTTAGGATATAATCAGATAGAAGTTGAGAAGGTAGACTAGCCTGAAATGACCTTCACTACTCCATGGGTGACCTTTGCATATCACAAAATACCCTTCGGATTAATCAACATTAGGGCTACCTTTTAGGAAAAGAGTAGATCACATAAATGACTTAACGAAAGTATTGCAAAGGTGTCGGGAAGATGAGATTTCATTGAATCCTAAGAAGTAAGTTTTATGTGTAACTAAAGGGAAATTGATGGGCCACATTTTCTCCCAAGAAGGCATAAGGATCGACCCAGAAAGAGTAAGATCCATCCAAAAATTGAGTTTACCTGTGAACAAAACTGGAGTGAAATCATTTTTCGGTCAGGTAAACTTTCTCAGGAGATTCATTCCAGATTTCTTTGAGATTACCAAATGCATAGTTGACATGATGAAAGGAAATGTGAGTTTCAAGTTGAATGACCCTGGTAAACAAGCTTTCAAAAACATAAACAATGCCATAGCCAATGCTCTCGTGTTATGCCACCCAGATTATAAGAAAGATTTCATAATCTATTGTTACTCTTCTGAACATACCCTATCAGACATTCTCATGTAGGAGAACAAAGAGGGAATTCAAGCTCCCATTTCCTTTATGAGAACACCTCTAAAAAATCATGAGTTTAGATACTCTCAGACTGAAAAACATGCTTTCGCAGTTGTAAAGGCTTTAAATAATTTCATATTCTACATTCTACACTCACACTCTCTTGTGTATGTGCCTGATATTGCAGTGAAAAGCATCTTGATTCAATAGGATGTAGGATGTAACAACAGAGGAGCATGGTTAGCTAAAACCCAAGAATATGACATAGAGATCAAGCCCACCAAACTGGTGAGGGGAAATGCACTATGCAAGGCAATGGTGGAGAATCGAACAGACAAAGACCCAGAAGCTGTACACTTAGTTTTGGCAGTAAGTATGCAAGACCCTTGGTTTGAAAATATCATGTATTTCCTGACATATGGTGATGCCCTGAAGGGTTAACTCCAAAGCAAAGAAGGGACCTAAAACTAAAAGCTTCTAAATATGTAATCTGGGAAGATAGATTGTATAAGAGATCTATAGATGGAACTTTCCTCTGGTGTGTCGACAGACAATAGCAAGAGAAGTTGTTAAAGGTGTTTCATGACGAAGCTTGCAGGGGACACTTCTCCTCATCAGTCACTACATTCAATATTTTAAGATAGTATTATTACTGGCCAGGAATTTTTACAGATGCATACCATTGCGTAGCAAGGTGTGAGAAAAGCAAAATGTTTATCGGAAAGCCACAGTTAGCAACACTACCTCTGAGACCAGTGGTAATTGAAGGTCCTTTTCAATAATGGGGTCTTGATTTTATTGGTCCTATAAACCCCACATCCAGTGTAGGTCACATCTACATAATCACTGTGACTGATTACTTCACGAAATGGGTGGAGGCAAAAGAAACCAAGAGAACTACTTTGGAAGTAGTATGTGAGTTTATCAAAGAAAACATTTTGGTAAGATTTGGTGTGCCTATTAAGTTAGTTATTGATAATGCCGCATACTTTTCTTCTCAAGAAAATACATAATTTTTCTTTAATTATGGCATCATGACTAGTCACTCATCTGATTATTTCCCTCAAGGGAATGGTCAAGCTGAATCTAGCAATAAAAATTTGGTAAACATCATGAAAAAGCTTCTAAAAGACAACCAGAAAACTTAGCATAAGAAGATCTATGAAGCCCTCTGGGTGGATAGAGTGACTCCCAAAAGAGCCATCAGTGTATCTCCTTTTGAACTCATTTATGGGGTAGAAGCCAGTCTTCCATTACCATTAGAGTTAGCTACTTGCAAAGTAAGGACAACAGTAGAGGATGGCATATATGAAGATGGTTTAGAAAAGAGGATTATGTATCTAAGAAAACTGGAAGAAGAAAGGGAGAAAATGGTTGATCATATCACACGACATCAAATGTGTGTGAAGAAATTATTTGACAAAAAGAGAAGACCCCAAAAATTCATGGAGGGAGACATGGTCTTATTATGGGACAAGCGCAGGGCACCCACAGGCATGCACGGAAAATTTGAAACTTTATGGAAGGGACCTTTTATGATCTAGCAGGCGTTTGAGAGAAATTATATTAAATTGACATATCCAAATGGTGAGGCATTACCCCTGATGTATAATGGTTAGGACTTGAAACTCTATCAGATCTAAATTGAAAACAGGTAACCCCTATATTGTACTATAGTTACGTTTAGTTCATGTTCTTTTTTCCTAGTTAGGTTTCCTTTCTAGTTTTCTTTTTGTGTCTTTCTTTAGTTTTGTTTTGAGATGCCTTTTATTGAGCTTTGAAAAACTAGAGACTTGAGTTCCTTGCTTGGACATGTGAATGTCCAAGTCCCTAGATAGAGCTAGTTGTTACCCCACTTTTGGTTCACATACCATTAAACAAAAGTAGATGTTTGATGTGTAGTAATGGTCCTAAAAGCTTCATGTAAGTCTTGAGTCTAATTCTAGCTATCCTCTTAGGATAGGAGACCTTTACTGGATTTCCCCAATTTGACTTCTCTTTTGTGAGTTGGAGGGAATCTGCATTTGAGATCATCTTTTCTTTGGGTAGGTTAAGTTCTGGATCAGGTAAAGGTCATGGTTCAAAGATTACTAACATACATTTTACATGCAACTGAAGTATTTATCCATAACTCTTCATTTTGCAACATTGGCGGAAAATTGGGTTTGGGCTTCTTCAACGGCGAAAAAGCATTAGCAGGGTGCAATTTCTGTCGATGACTACTAAGTGATGTCTCAATAGGAAGTGCAGTTCTAAAATGGCTCCCTTAGGCTTAGAAGGACTTCTATGTTAGAACTACACCTCTACAAGCCAAGAGGAATGATTAAATAGAAATAAATCTAAGACATAAGTCTACTGGAGAAAAAGCAGAAAATGGCTTCTCCACTACTCTAATAGGCGGGTTTCGACCCACGGGGTAGGTTTTCCACCAAGCCATTAAAATGAAGGGATTTTGAGGAGGAATCTATCTCATAAGTAATCCAAGATATAAAGAAGGCTGATGAAATCAACACATGTCATTTTGGCACCACAACAAGCCAAATATCTCCTTTGGCATATTTTAAAATAGAGAGCACTCCAAAAACCATTTCTTCGCCCAAAGGAGAAGTGGAAAAGTAATTTTCCGCTACCTCGGGAAAGTTACCATTGCAGTTACTGAAGTGAAAAGACATTTATTAAATGACCCTTAAGATCAAATTAAACTCGGCCATTAAACAGTAATAATTAAAAATTTATAAGATCAGTTGGAGGTTTCCAATAGGAGCTACCATTTGTTTAACAAATTGTTTGAATTCAAAGCCTTTGATACTGGTTGTTCTTTGCCCCTACATTCTTGAAAAGCTATTCTTCATTCCTAAATCAAATC
Source organism: Thuja plicata (assembly GCA_018584345.1). Lineage (NCBI taxonomy): Eukaryota > Viridiplantae > Streptophyta > Pinopsida > Cupressales > Cupressaceae > Thuja > Thuja plicata. The sequence continues at coordinate 1,407,235 of MU223728.1, read as the reverse complement.
ATTTGAAGTATGGCTTCTAGATTTGTGGGATTTGATGGAATGAACGACATTACCTCTGAATGGCATAAGATCTTGGATATGTCTCTGAATCTCTTTGGTATGAAGAAATTTTAGAGCACACTAAAAGCGGACCAGATGCATCCCATCATTGAGAAACTAAAGGAGAGTGGATTAGTTGAGCTATTGGTTTTCCCATGGTTTTTTAAGCCCCAAAATTGATATGGTAATGCATAGCTTGATACAACCCAGATACCAAGCAAATCCTCTTGCCCAATGATATGGTGTTGCTATCTATTGATAGAGAATTAGTCTAGAACTCGCTTTGCATCACAGAGAAATCTGAGTATTTAGAAATGACATATAGTTAGGAAGTGACTGAATATATTGCCAAAAAGTCAATTTGAAAGAAGGATATAATGAAAGCATGGTTTCAAGAGCCCAGGAGAACCAAAGGGAAGCTATCAAAGACATTATATGGCACTAATCTAAAGCCAAAGATCATAGACATTCTGGTGCTACTCCATAGGATTAGAGGTGAGAGTGAGGCACTCAATTTTTTTGACCATCACTTCTTCCTAGTTCAGGTAATCTATTCCCAACATCACTTCATTGATTGGGCCCTTATGGTAAGTGAGAACCTCCTAGAGGCCCTAGATAGAGCTAAGCTCTAGAATGAATTTTATATGTCTTTAGTCCTTTTATATATTCTGGCTACAATCCAAATTTGGCCATGGCTTCCTAGATTAGAGGAATTTCCTGATGATGTTAAGAGTTACAATTTTTTCCCCTCTTTAAAATTGCACAACAATTATGTTGAATATCTTCGGGTTAATGATGTGTTTACAATCAAATTGTGCAAGGAGCTACAAGGTTGTCTAGAAAGGAGATTCTCTCCCAAAGCCATGGCTTTTATTAGGAAATTTAGATGCTATTTTATTCAATTCAAAGATTCTCATACCTTCATCTTGCAGGTTTAAATGACTTCCCTTTGAAGTTGCCCAAATATCCTACGGATATGATCATGCTAGTGGAGGTGATGAGGCAAGCGCTTCAAGTGAATTTGATATGTGCTGATGCCAGGAAGAAAGGCTATGACTTCACCATGACAATTGGAGCCTACAATTGTGCATCCCGATCTGAGGTGAAGAATGTTCTAAAGGCATTCTCCAAGAGGTTTTCATTGGAAACCTATGATGTTATGAGGCCACAATATGATCCAGTTAATTATGCTCATGATTACATGCAAATGAACCGAGCTATCCACCATGTAGATGACATTGAATACTACTGGGCCAATTGTAGAGATGATCTAGAGAGCAGAGATAGATTTTATGCCAGATAAACCATTGAACAAATCAAAAAGATCAAGGTCAATCTTGCAGTTGAGGGGCTAGTAGATGATGGCAAGCACATGTATGATAATACATTTTAGAGAAGATCAAAACCCTCTCCATCAGTTCCAAGCCCGTGCTAGATCAATCTATTGATGACTTGCAGACTCTAATGAGTGGTATTTATAAGAGGATAGAGAAGTGGGTTGAATGGATGGTGGGAAGAAGGAAGAGGTCAGAAAGGAAGCCTCCTACTCAAAGGACCCCGGCAAAGGATACTTCCAACATTGCAACAACTTCTTCGATAATACTCCCAAATATGACCAAGAGTTCATCTCAACCAGCTGGGGGAGGTGATTAACCTCCTAAAAAATAAGTTCAACCAAAGAAGAATTGTGGAGAAGGTCCACTTCTAAATATTGGAGCAATAGAGGAACCACCAAAGGTGCAGAACCAGAGTAGCCAACTAAAGCATTCACTGTAGATGTTCCAGTTGGCACTTTAACACATGAATCTCCAAGGTGAGGGTCCCCTGTCATAGTAGAAGTGGGTGAAGATACTCCTTCAACCATAGAATTAGAATAAGAGGCTAGGAAAAAGCAGAAGATTGCTTTAGTATCCAAATTGGTGTCCTTTCCTCCTACCTCGGTAAATCCATTTGCTTCAAGGCCAAAGTCTACTCCTCCAGTCATTAGGAAACTACTTATAGAGGAGTTGCTTCCACTAAGGTCACCAACACCTTATCATGGATAGAGAACACTATGGAGCACAAAACAAAGAGATTGGAAGAAGGGGATCCCAGGAAAGATACTCTAGCTCGAGCCATGCAACCTGGCGTTGCTGCAGTAAAGACTAAGAAATTTAAGACACTATCCACATTGGGAAGAGACTAAGAGACTAGGAATTTCACTATGGAGGTAGCAAGGAGGGTCATTTTGAAGATTTACCCCCTTCATATTTTGAGCTACACTCTTTTGATATGGGCTTAGCCCGACATGATACCAAAGTGGATTGGTGGAAATCCACTAATATAGTAATTGAAGAAGAGCTGGAAGAACTTAAAATGGAAAAGGTACAACTTAAGGTTGAAGTCATTGAGCTGACTAATTTCATCTGAAAATTGGTTACTCCAGTTGCTAGTATCCCCAGTGCTTAGACCACATTTGATCTCAACGCCGCGAAGAATCAAGCCATAATAGCCAAGTTGCAGGAGGATAGGCACTTCACATAGATTAGTAAGGGATGGGTTGAGAGGCTCAAATATAAGGGATTGGAATTTTTTGAGTAGTTGGGTAATGCTCTCTTGAGATTGGAGACAAAAAGAAATAACATTGAGAAGAATCTGCAGACTCTCGCATCTGAGAGATTGAAGTGTCAAGTGTGTATAGTGACACTCCATGTGGAAATAAAAATGAAGACCAAAGAGGCATTGAAAGCCAAGATTCTGTAAAAGGGAGATGAACCTCTAATAGAGTGGCTTCAAAGCCTAGAGTTAAAAATTGAGATGATCATCCAGGCTGAGATGGGGTTGTAGCAAGTAGATGTTAAGATCAAAGAAGAACAGAACAAAGACTTTAAGATTATTTAAGGTTTGCACATAGAATCATAGACAAGTGGGCAAGGCAAAGAAATGATAGGATTGGCCAATATGAAAAAATCATTTTCTGATTATGTGCACAAGTTGTCAGAGCAATCTTCCACCCATTTGGACAAAATGCTAGAACTCCAGCAGTTGAGTGGATGTATTTATAAAGCCATGGAAGAATTGAAGGACCAGACTGATGCAATTAAGCATCTAGCTAAGGATAATTCCAAGTGGCTCATATGATATACCAATTTCCATGTCAATAGACATGAGGAGCTCATCAGAGCTATCACAGCTATCACTACCTATAGGGCTAAATTAGGCAAAGGGAATGAAACTAAAGCTTGAATAGATTCTCTCTTTGTACCAAATTTTGATTGATGTTGTAATGGATAAACCTTTGGTTACCATTTTTGGTTGGGGAAGTTGAACCATTTTGGTTACCCCCTTTTTGTAATGGCCCAATCTGGGACTCTGTATGTATTATTTCCAAAAGCAATACAAAGGTCAGCTAAATTTTGGTGTGAAAGATAGCATTTTTGTTGAGTCAATTGTGTGTGTCTAAATACCATTTATTTAACTGTTCCATTGCATTTCATTTGTCTTTCTATTAAATTTGAATATGTCTTTGAAGTTAGATTTGCAATCTATATTTGAACCAGATTTCTGTGTTATGATTTGATACAGTTAATTTAGGGGAAGATTTGTTGTTATCCTGAGTTGGGAAATGTTTCTGTGATATAGATTGATTCATTAGCATTTCATCATTAATCTTTAGTCTTTCATCTACATTTTCAGTAGAAGTTCATGCATTACCAATTTTGGGAGTTAATCTGATTGATGAAATCTCAGAGTTGGCTAGATTTAAATTTGAATCCACCTCGCTTAAGCTATTTCTCATCTGGGTTTAGCTTGGTTTACCTCTTCTATTCTCAGGTCAAGAACATATCCCTGTTAGATTAGGAAAGATCAAAATTCACTAAAAATCATTCATATAAGGGAGTTGTACCTTTAAATTTAGAGAGAAATTTGTTTATGGTTACAATTTCCCAACTATTTTATTCAATTACTTCTTCATATTTGGGTGTTTTAGGTTATAACAAAGAATAATAATCTATTTACCAACAAGAAACAATGCAAAATCCATCAAAAGGGGGTGGGAGAATATTTCATGTCCTTGTTTGACTTACCTCCTCCAAAATCACATGGGAGGAAAATTAGTGCTCATGCAAGTCAAAAATATAATGCCCATTTTTTAAGAGCAAGTGATAATTCAACAAAAGAAGAAGAAGATGATGAAGTTTTAAAATGGTTGTACAAAGATGAGGAAGCTTCGAGTTCTCATGTAGAAAGGGTCCAAAATGTGAGTATCCAAACAGATCAATATGGAGAGGGCTTTCAAATCATGAAAAAAATGGGATATAAATGAAGAGGACCCTTGGGCATGATAAATAAAGGATTTCTAGAGCCTATACAACCTCCTTGGAGATCCAAAGATGAAAAATTAAGAATAGGGTACCATGAACAAGGAAGTGGTTCAAACAATGTCAAAGATTCCTGTGAACATGTCCATATGGTAGATTCTAAAAGTGAAGATGAATCACATCAATATGAATGGGACTCCTTATTTGAGGATTAGTTTCATGAAAATGAAGTGGATTTCATTCATACTTATGCTCCTACATCTAGTACAAATAGATAATCAAGTGTGGATCAAGGATCAATTTCTACTCAAGTGCCAAAAAATGCTCAAGCACCAAATTTAGGACAAGCATAAAATGAATATCCTTGGGTGGGTGAACCATGGGTACCTTCATGGGTAGGATATTCTAAAATTAGGTTTAATCCATGAGCATTTTATCCCATAGAAATCCAAGAGGACTCAAGTGAGGATGATTTTGATCCAAGTTCTATGGAACACCTTGAGAAAGCCCATGTCATTGATTTGAACGATACAATGTATGAACCCTCTAATGAATTCATGTCCTTAAATCCCATGGATATAAATTTTCCCAATGAATCTTTATCTCTTATCCATCTTGAACTAATTGATTGGGACCTAGCCGCACCAAATGACATACTCACTTTTCCTAATGACAATTATGTGGCCTTATACCTAATGCAATTGAACCCTCTTTCACCAAATAACTTGATCAAATCATAGCAGTGGAAGAAAGGGACCAATCTCTCAATCCAAAAGAAAAGGAAAAACATTATAAAAAAAAAAAAAAGTGGTCTAGTGATGAAAACCACATTGCGGCAGTGCTGGACCCAAAAAAAAGTAAAAATAAAGGATATTTCTGAAGGTGAAAAGCCAATTGTAGCACATAAGGAAGAGAGATCAGACACCTTACCAGAGCATTATGAAGAAAGATATCCTATTTTGATTGAACCAATAGAGAATTTTAGTATTGGCACTAATTTAGAACCAAGATTTATACACCTTGCAGTTTCGTTAACTCCAATTGAAAGGGAAGATTTCATCCAATTCTTTAAAGAAAACCAAGTTAAATTTGCATGGTCTTATTCAAATATTTTAGGGTTAGATCCAATTTTCATCATGCATCACCTTAATCTAAGACCAGCAGTTGAGTCAGAGAACCAAAATTTAAGAAAGATGCATCCTCATATAGCCTTTCTTGTAAAAGTAGAATTGGAAAAATTGTTAAAAGTGGGGTTCATAAGGGCTATAACTTATGGTGAATGGATATCAATATTGTGTTGGTCTCAAAACATGATAAATCAATAATAATATGCATGGATTTTTGAGACCTTAAGTTTGCATGTCCAAAGGATGACTTTCCATTACCTAGTATTGATGCTATAGTGGATTTGGCAGCAAGACATTCTATTTTTTCCCTTATGGATGGATTTAGAAGATATAATCAAATTAAGATAGCACAAAAAGATGAAAATAAAAAGCATTCACATTCCCATGGGCAACATGCCCTTCGGCCTTAAAATTGTTGGAGCTACTTATCAAAGGGCAATGACTACTATTTTTCATGATATGATTCATACATTTCTTGAAGACTATGTGGAGGATCTATTAGCTAAATCACATGAAATGAAGGATCATCTACCTATCTTGCAAAAAATCTTCACAAGGTTCGAGAAATTTAAAGTTAGGCTAAATCCTAATAAGTGTGCATTTGGAGTACAATCGGGAAAGTTATTAGGTTATGTAGTATCAGCAAAGGGAATAGAAGTTGATCCTGAGAAAGTGCAAGCTATCATGGAAATGGATGCACCAAAGAACATAAGCCAAATGAGATCATTTCAAGGAAGGTTTCAATCCATAAGAATAATTATATCTCAATTGGCAGAAAAGTGTCATTTTTTCACCAGACTTTTACATAAAGACATCATTTTCAAATGGGATGTACAATTTGAAGAAGTTTTTTTCCTTATTGAAGTCATATTTGGTGAATCCACCTATAGTCATTCCACCTATCAAGGTAAATCCTTTACTCTTTTACATTTCATCAATAGATCACTCTTTAGGAATATTATAGGCTCAAGAAGATAAAGATGGAAAAGAAAAATTCAATTTATTAACTTAGCAAAACATTGGTCAAATATGAACTCAACTATAGCTCATTGAACAAGCTTTTCTCATGGTATTTTTTTCTTCCCAAAAGCTACGTCATTATATGTTGGTGCACAAAGTTAATCTTATTTCTAAAATCGATCATTTAAAGTATCTACTTAGCAAAATAGCTCTTACAGGAAGAATGGCCAAATGGGTGATGGTTTTGAGTGAATTTGACATAGAATATGTGGATATAAAATCCATCAAGGGACAAGTGATATAGAATAAATTGGTGGAGTCCCTTTATTTGATAATCATGCTATTCAAGTGGAATTTCCAAATTCAGAAATAATTAATGTGGAGGAAAAACATGGAAACTCTATTTTGATGGATCTTACACCCAAAATGGATCAGGGGAAGAATTCTCTTGATTACTCCTCAAGGTTACACAATTCCAAAGTTATACAAACTTATTTTTCCATGTTCCAACAACATTGCATAATATGAAGCTCTAGTCATAGTCATCAACATGGATTTAGAGTGGAAATTGGCATAATTGCAAGTGTATGGTGATTCTCAACTAGTCATAAATCTAATTAATGATGATTACCAAACAAAAGATGACAAGTTGATTCCCTACAAGAAGATGATAGATTATTGGAAAAAAATACTTTTCTTTGATAACTTTTGAGAAAATTCCAAGGGACAAAAATAGAGCAGTCAATGCCAAGAAACTTTAGCCTCTCTTCTTCAAATTCTAGAATAGAATGCTAGATATGAATTCTTGGTGGAAGAGTTGGTGAGACCCACATGTGACCTTCCTGATTCCCAAATATTATGCATGTTAGTTGGACATGATTCACCTTGGTATGGACCTATTTTTACTTACCTAAAAGACTAAACTTTACCCTTGGACTAAACCCACAATCAAAAGAGACACTTTATACGCCAAGCTTCCCGTTATACCATCCTTTTTGACACATTATATTGCAAGAGCCTTGATGGAACACTTCTTAGGTGTCTAGAAGATGAGGAATCAAAATTATCTTTATGATAGGTTCATAAGGGGATATGTGGGTCTCACTCTAGTGGGTTAAATTTAGCTAAGAAAATCCTTCGCATGGGATACTTTTGGCCAACTCTAGAGAAGGGTGCTTGTCACTTTGTCAAGATATGTCAAAAATGCAAATATCATGGAAACATGATTCATGCACCAGTGCAAGATTTACATCCAATGACCACACCTTGGCCATTTTATCAATGGGTGTTTGATTTAATAGGGATGATTTATCCACCTTCATCCAATGGTCATAAATACATCAAAACTACTATAGAATATTTAACTAAATGGGTAGAAGTTATGCCTTTGACAACGACAATGGGTAAAAAAATCTCAATGTTTATCCTAAATCACATCATTTGTAGATATGGCATTCCTCATGCTATAATCATGGATAACGGAAATCAATTCAAAAACAAAGATGTGGATGACCTATGTGACAAGTTTCATATTATAGATCATTCTTCTTCCATTTATTATCCTCAAGGGAATGGTCAAGAAGAGGCAAAAAAAATAAAAAAAAGCTCACAATATTGAAAAGGATAGTTGATAATTCAGGAAGAAATTGACATGTACGATTAAATCCAACAGTATGGGCATATATTACTAGCATAAGGACACGAACAAGAGCCACACCATTTTCATTGGTTTATGGGGTAGAAGTTGTATTTCCTTTAGAGGTTGAGATCCCGTAATTAAGAGTTTCTTTACATGGTTTGATGACAGATGAATATTATAGGGTTGCTAGGCTTCAACAGTTGGAGTTTCTAGAAGAACATCAAACCCAAGCATATGAAAACCTTAAAGTGTACCAAAACAGGATATCAAGGAATTACAACAAGAAGATAAAGCCTGGAACATTTCAAGTTGGAGATTTAGTGTTGTGATAAAATACTAAGAACCAAGTGGAAAGAGAATTCAAGTTGGATATTTAGTGTTGTGATAAAATCCTAAGAACCAAGTGGAAAGAGAAAACAAAGAAAAATGGGAAGCAAACTGGTTAGGTCCATTTATCATTACTTCTTTTTGCATGGGGACATATAGACTAGCAGATTGTGATGGAGAAGAGTTACAAGAGCCTATAAATAGCATCCACTTGAAGAGGTTTTATACCTGATCAGATGAAAGTGTTGGAATAAAAGAATGGTGTGTACTAAGAGGGGAGAGGTGAATCAGTACCCTTAAAAATGTTATCAATTAACCTTAGTAATATTTTCTTGCATTACCAACCATATTTCTTTTCTACCTTATGCATGTAATATTAAAACATAAATGTAAGTGCATGTACACAATCATAGAAACATTCATGAAACTTAGTTACACATGACACAAGAATTGGTAACGCAGAAAAATCTTGTTAGAAGGTAAAAATTATGGTGGGGATGAAACCCACAAAGATTCACTATCTGTACAATGGAAGGTGTCAGTTAAGGCTACAAGTGTGATAACTTGTGATGATCTTACTCTATTAGGAGTAACATGTTACACTTTTTAAGTCTACTCGATTAATATATTTTAGCAACACAATGTATGTGTGCACTCGGTTAAGAGATTTAAAATAAGACTATTAATTCCACCTTCTTGAAGGATTTCTTCTATTTGTTAAAATTGTTAGAGAGTAGAAAAAAATACTTATGACCTGATAACTTGCAATCTTGAATTGCTGAATATAGATCCTTTAAGTTCACAATATTATGTATCACCTAATTGTGATGGATAATACCTATGTTTTGCTCAGTAGCCTCGAATCTAGTTTTTCACAAAAAAATTATTCTTTTTGTGTCCTTCTGCATGAAAATCTATGTATGATCCATAGATTTCTTCTCTGGCTACAATCATCATTTTATTGATTGATTATACATCTATATATACAAAGGTTTTGACCTAATTAGGTTTCACGCTTTACAAGAAAAACTCTATGATCAAAGGTTTACAACTTGACCTTGATCTCCTAGTTTGCATGTTTACAATTAGTTAGACTGATTAAAACTATTATTATTCTTTTCTTGATCCTCAAGAAATTGTTTTATAGCTAAGAATAAAGCTAATTTAAAACTAAGGTACTTTAGTTGACGTGTATCTCAAATCCACTTTCCTTGGGAATAAAATTGTCTCTCGGTAGACTGGTGCTCGGGTTACTCTATAGATTGTGCTCTAGGGTTACTCTGTGAATTATGCTCTCGGTTTACTCTTTGAATTGTCTTTTGGTGATAGTGCTTATCGGTGTTCATTGATTTTGGTGATCACTGTGCTAAGACATTTTTGGTGACCTCTGCGCTTGACTATTTATTGTCACTCGGTGATCATGTAACCGACAGTCCAAAAGTTTCCTTGTATACTAATGATAACTTACGTTCCTTTAAGGATTATCAGAAAGGGTATAGATTGAAAGGGTATAGATTGAAAAAGTATCAGATGAAAGAGTATCAGATGAGAGAAAGCATCATTCTTTGTATAGTGAAAAGAGATCCTAAAATAATCCAAAAACTGTGAAAAGAGATCCTAAAATAATCTAAAAATAGTGAAAAGAGATCCTGAAATAATCCAAAACCATTGAAAAGAGATCTTGAAGAAATTCAAAATTAGGTGGGAATAGTCTTGAGAAAAGAGAAAAAAAATTGGAAAACTGAGCATGAAGAAAGCCAAAACATTCAAATATGGATCCTGAAAAAAATTGTTACCGTGGTGAAAACCTGGTAAATAGATACCTTGGTAATAAATCAAAAAACAAATATTTAAAATTAAAATTTAAAATCAAAAATTTAAAAAAAAAATGAAAAAGATAAAAAGTGCCTTGGTGAAAACCTAGAAAATAAGCGGCTTGGTAGAAACAAAATGAAAAAAAGGAAAAAAGAGAAATAAATTTAGAAGGGTGAAAACCTCATAAACAGACGCCTTTTTGACCCTTAAGTCTTGCCTAGTTGCATTTGTACATACTGCATTTCTCCATCTCATTATACATACTCATTGCATCTATCATTTGTGCATAGTCCTAATAAAGTCTCTGAGATGCATTCTATCAAGCCTTATTCATCATCGGATTTCATTTTTCCTAGGTTTAAATTTTGTTCATATTCACTTGGGGGCATTCTTTTCAAACTTGCGTATTTCAAGCAAACTTTGATTCACACAACCTGCGATGTCAAAACTTCAATAGATAGACTTTGAAATTTTGATTTACATCATTTTTCAACAAAACATTCTATCTTGAAACTTGATCCTTGACCTTTTGTGACCTTATTATCAGGATGAAAATTTTGCAAAACAATCACAAGATCAGAATGGATGGAATTCTATTCAAAAAATGACAACAATACAAGCACTTATAGTTTTGATATTTTTTTTAGTCATGTCTTTTTAGCCAATTTATGATGTTTCAAGTAGATTGGGGATGATGAAAGAATGACATCTTTTCATGCTTGTTGTATGACTATTTGGATGTTGATTCACCAAGATATGTAAGCTCATCTAATGACATGATCATCAAAGAATCATCAAGGATAGCTGAATATGGAGGAGATTCAATCTTTTTTTGTTTATGCAAATGGATACCTTGGATATTTATATCCTCCATATCTTAATACCAACATCCAATTGCAACATTGAATATGATGAAACCGGTATTTCGACTCTCATAGTTGGATTTTCCAACTAGTGAGGGTTGTACTATTTTTGAGTGATTGAAATCTAATGAAAGCAATATTCATATCATCATGGTGTGGTAATCCAACCAGTCATGGTTGTACATGCTACTGGTTACAAGTCTCAATGATGAAAGTATATCCATTTGCATTTCTTTGCAAAGTGACAATTAGTTGCATTTTCATTCTAGATTAATTGCATAAAAGAATTTCCTAAAGCTAAGGGGGTATCATCATCATAAAATGGGTTCACATCATCAATTTCTTGTTCAAATCATTTATATGGGAATTTCTTTTGCATTTATCATTGCATTCATTAATCATTAAACATTATTATTTCTTTAATCATTATAAGCATTTCTCATTCATTTAAGTGCATCTCATAGATATATTGCATTATCAAAATACAAAAAGAACATGCATTCATTTAAGTTCATTGCATTTCATTACCATTAAGAATTGCATACATCAAAATTAAAAGAATTTGGAAGTAAATTTGCATTCTTTGCCTACATTTTGCATCCATCCAACTATGTCATATATAAGGCATTTCATCCATAGCATATACAGTAAGTGCATCATAGAATCATATAGAACTGCATATCATCAAAGAAAGTCTCATATATCATTAGATAATCATGGAAATCAAGAGAAAGTCATATCATAAAATAGGGGAAATCAAATTTCATCATGTCTAATCAGAGATACATCATCATCAAAAAAGTACATCATAGTCATGATCAAAATATATATGGTACATCAATATAACAAAGTGGGTCATAACTCAAACGGGGCTGCCACCTACATCATATGTCCCACATGTACCACTTGCACCATATGTGCCACCTATGTCATGTGTACCTCTTCCCACTGAACTGTTAGGATCTTTCTGAGGTATTTGACTTGTGCTCTCAATGCTAGGTCTCGGTGCCATCATGGTCATAAATCATTAAATCATGCTAGCAACCTCATCAATACAGCTAGTCATAGATTTCATACCAACCTGTAAAGTCCTGACATCCTGTGTCAATGTATCCTTATCCTATGGTGCCTGTGGAGAAACACATACCTGTGGAGTAACCTATACATGTGGTACTACTGGAATCACTAGAATCACAAGAGCCTGCTACCTCTATCTGTAGCACCCCAAAATTGGCACCTTACAATTCTAATCAATTTTGGTGCATTTTCTCATCATTGAAGTCCTATTGTACTAGGGAAATTCTCCTTCCTAATTGTCTTTAATTGACTTAGTCTCAAATGTAGAAAACTTAAATTTGCATAAATCTTACACTATATTTAATTTCTAAATTTTCAAGATTTATTAGCTAAAAATCCCTATGATTAACTAATTTAATTCTAAAGCCCTAAGTGCTTTTAAATTAAATTAATCCCACCCCCTTTAGCTAATACACATTAAGGGAATTAAATATTATTTGATTATTTGAATGGATTATCCTCATTTGAATTTAATAATTCAAACAATAAGAAAAGCCACCCATGTGGCAACAATTCATTTACTTAATTAAATAATTCCTTCATATTTGTCTCACCTTCCTCCATGAAGATGAAGAGTCAGTTGTTTCTTCCCAAGAAACTCTTCATCCTCTCTTCAGGATTTTCTATATTATGGAACTTCTTTCCTTCATTTGAGGAGAGCAATTTTTAGAGTATCAAAACTATAGAGAATTATTGTCTCAATTCTCTCATATTTTCAAGCTTTTATTGCATATTTAGTGTAATCTCATTTATCTTAATGGAATTTTCCATCTCAATTTAGTTTGTTTACTTATCAATTAGCTTAATTAGGTTATCTCTTTCAAGTTTCTTAGCTTAAAATCCGCATCCTCATTCCTAGATTACAATTGCATCTCTCATATAGAATAATTTCATTTTCAGTTTTCAAAGCTTTCAAATCCTCCATTTTAGCTATGGTCTATGGTTGTTGGCTCTCATTCTGAGAGTAATTAAACACCCCAACTAAATAGGAGGCAACAGGTCGATTCAATCAATATTGTGGAATCAAAAATTCATGTGCATCTTCATGATTCAACGATTGAGCAATGACTATGTTTTTTTGTGGCTGATTTAGAGGTCAACATTCAAACACATACATTTTGGCACCCACCATGGGGTAGAAAATTGATTTCTGACCTCACTCTCAAAAAAAAATTTGACAAAATTATATACTCTATTGTATGTCAATACTTCTTTGTGTACAGATTCTCGCACAAGAATTATGAGCATACCGCGTGACAAAACACTTTCTCGCATCAGCTGGCACATTTCCTCGTATGAAGCCTTGTACTTCCTCATGCAAGACTTGGTGCCAGTCTCTAGAATTTCACAGTTTTTGCAATTATTGTTACTATTTTCCTGATTATTCTCACATGCTGCTATTTTTATCTCTCTGATTTCTCTGATAGTGTAACAGTGGGCTGCAGGTCACTTGACAAAGACATAAACTTGCTAATGGTTTTCTTTCACGATGGTTGTTGAAGATCATTTTAAAACATTGTGGTTTTTATTGCTTTCATCACATAGTATAACTAGGGCCTTGTTAAAATTTCTTGGGAATCTTGATAGAAAAATAGGGGAATAGGCTCTTCATTACATGGAAGTGATGCCCATGGATGAATCCAAGACCCAGACATTGCTAACATGATGGAGACCTAGGGAAGCAAGGAAATTTAAGAAACCTTTAGCACATTCACTTGTCAGGGTATTATGCTCTTCTCTCTTTGAGAGAATCAGAAACCCAAAAGCTTGTGAATTGGTTGGAGGGGAGTTATCTCAGTGATGAATAGGTCTTGCATGTTTGGTTAAGGTGAAGAGGTAGAGAAGTATGCTCTTCTCTCTTTGAGAGAATTAGAAAATCTGACCCTCAAATCTGAGCCAAGTTTTGTGTCACCTTTAGAGGGGCTGCTAGAATTTGAACCTCCGGGAATGACCCAAGTGAATACACACCTATCATCGGTGATTCCACCTCACTATAATAAAGTATGCTTTTTCGAGTCCAAAGACTCCAAATATATGGTAACTTCTTTCTCATGACTCTGACTATCATCTCGAGAAAGCCTTGTCTGTTGTACTGAGAGCGCCGCTCCCAGCCCTGCTTGTGAGGGTGTATGAATTTCAAGTGTTGGTGTGGCTGCGAGGCCCCAGCCTTGTATTAGGGACACTAAAGGTTATGTGAATGGAATCCCACTAAAAAATTTCTTAGTTAGTTGCCTACCCAGATCACCTCTGAAAGATGACATAATCTTTGCGCAGGGAGGGGGAAGAATCTCTCCCCTAAATTCTCAACATAGGTATGCACCTGGATTCTTGAAGTGGTATATGATGCTAGTCCCTACTTTAAGGGTGTTGGTTGTATTCCCAGTTCTAGTCTCTTTGCCAAATTTTTATGGTCCTCATACTTGTTTCTTTCCTAAAAATAGAAGTCTCTTAGTTTATTTGTCATTTCCCTGTTGAAATCTTCATATTTTCAAATCAGAAACCATGTAAAATTGCAAAGCCTCAAAAACCCAGGTCTTGTTTATTAGGAAAAAAAACCCTTAGACATTTATCTCACTTCTATTTTGGCATTACTTTTTGGAGTTTACTTAAGTCATGTGTTGAAAAGCTTGGTTGCCTAGTCGCGTGATCCGAATGGTATATTCCTTTTTTCCTTGAGACTTGGTGATTAGCTTATGTGAGGATGTCTCTAAAAGAATTAGAATATCCCTTTAGCCTTAAGAGACTTGGTAGAGCTCTTCATGTCATGTAGTCGTTGAATGAGAAAATAGGTCAGCAGTTTGTGAAAGGGCCCACAGATAAGTCACGTTGTCGTGAGAAAAGATCAGCAGTTAGTGGTTCATCACGAGACTTGGCAATTTCTTTATGTCACATAATTGCTAGATTGGTTTGCAATTAAGTAGTAAAAAGTTCATGTCATGTAGTCACCAGAAAGAATGGTGGTTAAGTGAAAGTGGCTGAGACTTCATGACTAACCGTATGCAGTTTGAGATAAAAAATAGTCAAGTTGTCACCAAATTAAAATGTTGAGTTAGCTTTCCATTCAGCAATGCAGAGATGAGTGATAAATGAGACACGTGTCCAAAGGTGAAGTGACTAAAGAGATTATTGCATGTTCTCCAAATGGCAAAAGACTATTCAGTGATTAAGAGACTAAATATAAAGGCCTTTGTTGTCACATAGTCTGCAGAGAATTTAAGGGTATCATATATTACTCAGCGATTTAGTGGGAACCATTAAATGTAATGATTCAGAGATCCTACGGTGGTTACAAAGTCTCTAAATAAAAGGTCCCAAAGGAAAAGGTACTCATGACTCAGAGATAAGGGTATGTCACATGGTCGCCAGATGAGCCAAAGGGTAAAAGGCTTGTCACATTGTCTCTAAAAGCTAAGTCACTTAACATTTGTTTTTAGCGATTAAGCGACTAAAGTTAGTCACGGAGTCTCGTAAAGAAAAGTAAGCATTCAGCGACATGGAGATAGCCATGAAAGATAAGAGTAACGATCAGTCGCAGAGTCTCTGAGTAAACATGAGTTAGACTTTTCATCCAGTGACTTTGATTTACACAATCGCCTGATCGCCAAAAGTAAACTGTGGTTAACTAAGACAGAGAAAATGACATAGTCACTAGATCTCTAGAATAATCAAGGGTTAAAGACTTGGGTCAGCGATAAGGAGACTATACACAGTCGTGTAGTCGCTAAATATGAATTTATAAGAAAAGGTGGTAGTGTCTAACATAACAACATGAATCATTCAGCATCTAATGATAAGCTTGGATATTGATTACTGTGTAAAAGGGGCACCTGAGATGTATGACAGAGAGCCAATCACAATGAAACATGTCATCACATTTGAATTTTATAAAGTTTTGCACATATATGAATTTGATTTCCTGTCACACTCATGGGCTACAGCTAGGTTTTCAATTAATTCCACGGCATGTTGAATTGAAGACATGAATTGATGATTTTAAAATGATGAGCTGTGTACTTCAAACAATTACCATAAAGAGTTGATTAAGGGTTCATTTTATCTTACCTTGCTTTCAGAATTTTAGAATGAAGAAGTGCTAGGTATTCTAAGAAGAGAGAAGAAATTAGACAAGTTGCACAGTTTTCCATTGATTAAAAGGCTTTGAATTTCTGAGAATTGTGCACAGAGGAGTAAAGTAAGTCTTGGAAAGAGATTTGTTTTAATATTGGTAAAGAAGAATGGATTCAAACATAGCAAACATGAGCAAAGCATTTAGTGTGGCTTCTACCAATGTGAGAAGTGAAGATGCAGATGAAGAGACTAAAGGGAAATGGAATTACTATGATGAATTCCTCAGATTACTGTCGGGTTCAACTCAGAACAAGAGGGCGAATGCTAACCTGCTTACTGATGACTACTGCAATATCAGGGATGCTGATACTTCGAGGACAATAGGTTTTTCCCTTTTTAACTACTTTTATAAAAATTCTAATAAACCCATCCCAGTATCAAACCCTTGGGCCTGTGTTTTGGCTAGATTGATAGTTACTAATGTCTACATAGATGTAGATTTGTTCTTAGGCCTCGCTAGTCATTATGATGTCTTGTCTAAGACAATTAAGAGGAATGATGGCACTACCCTGCTCATCCTAAATAGAAATACATTTATGCAAGCTTTTTGTTTGTATAGCACTATGTCCACCAGAATTGATATCACTAAGCATGAAGCAAGGTACAATTTGAAGCCTGGTATTGCTAGGGCAACATTGCAAAAACACATGTTTAAGGAGGTGATAAATCATCTTGGTGTTGTGTCTAGGACAAGCCCTTATTACTTTAAGGACCTACATTTCTACATAAAATACATTGCATATGCCCTGTGTAGAGTGTTGGGGGTAGATGGGGAAGCAGATAAGATTAATGTCAGGATATTGATGATGGTGCTAGATTTACAGGAGGTGCATTCTAGCACCAGCTATGACTATATACAATATATCATTGACAAGATGCATGAGGGATTTATAGCAACTATGAAGAAAATGGAGAATCCTAAGGAGAAAGAGCCCAAGTTCTTACACTACTCCATCCTCATGCATCTCCTGTTGCATTATAATTTTGTGATCATGGATGTAAGTAATTTGACCCCTCAGAGGTTTTAGCAAGATGGACCTAATCCTATCCAGTTCTGGATAAAGATTTGGAATTATATATATAGGGATTGTGATTACTGTGCATTTCATAATTGGATTGTGTATCCAATAGTACAGAGCCTACGCATCAGCAGGACAAGGGTCCCAATTAAGGTTATGCAACTGCTAAGGCCTAGTGAATACTTGGATAAATGGGAGGGAGACCATAATTGGGGAGATTTCTTCTTAGAAGAGAACTATACCATAATAAGGGTATATGGATGTATACATCCACCTCATGTCTTGCCTTACCATGTGCCTGCAAGAGTTTCTACCATGGAATTTATATGGCAGTTGTTGTTAACAGATAATGAGCACTTTGCATCACATAGGAAGGGGACCTTAACCCCTAGACAATTCAGAATTTCTGATTTCACTATTGGCAAAGGTAACATTGATTCAGTCAACCAGTGGTTGGAAATTTGTAGAATGGGGACAACCTCATATAGATACATTGATCCTAAAGGCTTCATGGCAGGAGTCAGGAAATTACATACTCCCACAATTCCCAATACAAATTTCCATTGTGAATGTATTGAGGAGGATGCAACAAGGAATATTCTTGATGAGGATGAGATCAAGACAAAGAGAAAAAGGATTCAGGAGTTGCTAAACCTTGAAAGACAAATCAAAATAAATGGGTTAACTTTTGGAGGTTTTTACCATAATCTGCCATATCTTAATAGAATAAAGGCCATGATTGATAATTATTATGTGCTTACTAAACAACAGGAGACTGTTCTTGACAAGAAAGGTGCCCAAGGGCCAGATCATTCAGAATCTAAGTATGATAGTAGTAGTGATAGTGACTATGCCCGTCCTACTAGATATGTTCAACCTTAGTAAGATGTTGTTGAGATACCACAGTTGCAAGGAGCTGAAGGCCACATTGTTGACTTAACAGTGGCCATACAACCTGATGATGTAGAGGATCCTTTAGCTAAAAGGCAAAAGATTGGAATAGGCCAGCCTTTAGTTGGAAGGCAAGAAAAGAAAAAGGATAAACAAAATGAATTCAGGTGTCTTTATTAAGTTTGCAAGGCATTCTGAAGCATTGTGGTTACAAGGTAAATATTTAATTACTTACAAGTTTCTTTTAAATAAAGAACTAAGTTTTGTGAGTAGTTTTAGGGAGCATAACAGTATTCAAGGATTTGATACAGTATTCTGGAGGTAACTAGATAATTTTTAAGGTAGTTTATCTAAATTGCATGAAGGTTGTAAGGTAGCTTATAGAATTTTGTTTCTATGAGACTTTAGCTTATTGACTCTATAACCCAAAGGATAGGCACTGATCTAGGTTTTGGTCTGATAATCTATCATCATCCAAGTTTTCAAAAATATTCAAAATTATTTCAATCAAAATACTTCTGTTACTAAAAACAAATAAACTAAACTCAGTAAGGACTCATGTCAGTAGGACAGTGTCCATTTTAGTGATTCCTTGGAGAGTGAATCATTAGGTTATCCCTCCTATAATCAAAAGGAAGAAGGATGAAAGTCCTTGTATCACTGGTTTATGCTATATTTGCAACCATGGTTAAGTTTTGCATTTGGTTATGCTTGGTCATTTGCAAATTATTTCATAAGTTGGTTTAACAAAGATACATAGAAAATCAGTGTCCACATTAATATATATTGTGTAATCAATAATCATAAAGAGGTAAAACCTGCCTGAGTATTTGTGGAACTCAAAAATGAAGAAGGATCTTATCCAATCCTTAGCAATTAGGATTTCCTTGTATCTGAACTAGTATTAGAAGGCATAGTGTTCAAGTAGTCATTTCAAGCACTGTGATTCATACAAGAAAAATCCCTAACAAATTGGCGACTCCGCTGGGGAATAGAGATTTTAATGTCTGGTTAAGAATTTTCAGAATATCTCTAGTTCAAGTTGTCAGAAATCTCTGGCACTTAAAAGTTTAACTTGTTTAAAAATCATACTGGTGGTTATTGTTAAATTACACTTTGATAAGTATTCATCCTAAGTTATTGGGTGGCGACTCTAAAAGGAAAATCTCTAAGATTAGTGCAAGATTAATAAATGTCTTTCAGAATAAATACTAGATCAAGGGTAAGAACTGATCCTGAAAGGGTATTACATGAGGGAATCCCATCATCCTCAAGAATAGGAATGTCTTGGAGGAAAAAGAGAAATCAAGTTAGTATGGATGAAACCCCTTTAAGAGGTAAAGAGGTTAATGTCATGAGAGATATGAATACCAATCAACATTCTCATGATGGAAATACTTCAAAATATGAAGAGGCTATTGAAAGAGTATTAGAAACACCCACAGTCACTTCTACTTCAAATGAGAGAGAGGAGATTACTACACCTAGTTCAGATTCAGAAGACGCTCCTTCTGATATGCTAGCAAATGAAGAGAAGTTCATTTTGAAACAGCTCATCCTACTTCAACAAATGAAAAAGGAGAGAGAAATAAGAAAGAAAAAGAATGATCATAAGGATGTTGATAACAATAGAAAAATATCTTCAAAACATCAAACTATGAAAGATACAGAGAGGTCTCAGAAGGACCAATAAATACCATTCACTCATAAAGTTTCTAATTTACAAATGAATAAGGGTAAACAAAAGATGAGTGAACATAGAGATCAAGAACCTAAATTTCAGAAGCCTTTGATAGAACAAATGTCCAAATTAGAAATTAAATTAGAAAATTTGAGAATTGAAAAAGAAACCATGGAAAAAATGTTAGAAAAGGCACAAATGGAAGCTGCAACAATTGAAATGAAAAAAAAAATAGATTTTTTGCAGTCTTCAAAATATTCTCATACTAGGCCAGAGAATATTACAGCTTCTAAAACAAAAGCTACTACTTCTAATGAGGATGATAGCTTTCAAAGGAAACTACTACATACTGAAAGGTACAAACAATTTGATTTTGTTGGTATCCCTGGATACCCTAATGCTTTTCCTAAAGATGTGGGTGATATAGGAGAAAAGCTCCCAAAGTTTGTAGGTAATAATGCTATTTCTTGTGAAACACATTTAAGGAAATTCATTGATTTTGTTGATGACTTGAATATCACCCATGAGGATGTATTAATGAAATTATTTGTTCAGTCCTTAGTTGAGGATGCAAGAGAATGGTTTAGGAGCCTTGCTAATGGATCTGTTGTTTCTATGGATGAGTTGATTGAATTGTTTAAAGATCAGTATGGAGACAAAAAACATAAAGGCTTTTTATTGAATGAGTTCAATAATATCCAGAAAAATTACAATAAAGAGGTTACTGAGTTTAACACAAGGTTTCAAAGAGCTATGCACAAACTATTTCAGAAGATAAAGCTAGATGAAGAGGTATGTCTAGAAACTTATTTAAATGCTTTTGATTCCAAGATGGGATATGCTCTAAGAGATCAAAACCCTAGAACTCTTACTGATGCTTATAAAATAGAAGTCAATATTGAAATGAACATAAGAGTATCTGGTAAGTTAAATAGGAGGGATGACTCAAGGTTTAGTAAGAGCAATTTGAAAGAACCAGAATATTTAGAATATAGAGCTCCTCAGAATAATATACCTTCTTATAATACTACTTACAATCCTCATAACATAATGCAAAATCATCTGTATGGAACTCAGTTCAAAGATGGGAAGCCTGTTACTACACCTAAAAAGGAAAAAATAGACAACAAGACTTCAGAGCCTCTTCATAGAAATTCTGTCCATTTCTACAATGATGATACTTGGTGTGAAGCTTTTGATGCCCCTCATAACCCCAATTTTTGTGTTGTTTCCTTGGATTTAAGGGCAAGTGAGGAATAGGAAAATGATGAGGGGGAACAGTGTGATCATAGTATGACAAATACTTATTCATGCCATGATATTGATT
>MU223728.1:1352284-1371487 GCA_018584345.1 Thuja plicata | reverse complement strand
TTTCTATGAGACTTTAGCTTATTGACTCTGTAACCCAAAGGATAGGCACTGATCTAGGTTTTGGTCTGATAATCTATCATCATCCAAGTTTTCAAAACTATTCAAAATTATTTCAATCAAAATACTTTTGTTACTAAAAACAAACAAACTAAACTCAGTAAGGACTCATGTCAATAGGACAGTGTCCATTTTAGTGATTCCTTGAAAAGTGAATCATTAGGTTATCCCTCCTATAATCAAAAGGAAGAAGGATGAAAGTCCTTGTATCACTAGTTTATGCTATATTTGTAACCATGGTTTGTATGGTTAATTTTTGCATTTGGTTATGCTTGGTCATTTGCAAAGTGTTGCATAAGTTGGTTTAACAAAGATACATAGAAAATCAGTGTCCACATTAATATGTATTGTGTAATCAGTAATCATAAAGAGGTAAAACCTGCCTGAGTATTTGTGGAACTCAAAAATGAAGAAGGATCTTATCCAATCCTTAGCAATTAGGCTTTCCTTCTATCTGAATCAGTATTAGAAGGCATAGTGTTCAAGTAGTCATTTCAAGCACTGTGATTCATACAAGAAAAATACCTAACAAAAGATAACCTTCAAACATATATTATTTAGTCCTTAGAAACACCAAAAACATGGGCACCCTCTTGGGGGTGACACAGTTGTGTGAGGTGCACACATACACATAAGTCAGTGAAGCATGGATTTTGTCTTCTCTACTATTTTTTTATAGGGATAACTAAGTGCTTGTTTCAATTCTTAAACTGTCCAATCATGATTAAACAAAAACTCTCATGATTCTACCAAGTTTCCTTGTCCTTGGTAGAACTGTTTGTGACTACTTATTACGTCACTATTGCTTGATCAAAACTTTGTGCTTGTTAATGATTTCTTGTCACATTCAAACTAAGATTTCTAATCTAAACTATCATAAAACTATCATAAATCTAGAAATTCTATCAGAGAACAGTCCTGACTATGTCTCAAAATCTGATTTTTGTCTTGAAAACTGAGTTGATTTGTCAAACTTGGCATTTTCTTGTGTGCAATTCCAGAAATTGAGCATTTCCTCGCATGAGATTTCATTTTCTCATGCGAACCAGCACTTTCTCACGTGAATCTAAACTCTGGTGTCCTAAAATAGTGAGCTATTTCCCGTTGACTGATGAGTTTTTCACCTAATCTGATTTTTGTCTAAGATCTGATTGCCTATTTCCCTATTGTATGCAGTCTAAAATTGATTGTCTCATGTTGCAAACTAAGTGATTCTTTCTCAAACTCATTTTTTCTCTTTGTTCTTTGTCCTACCTTTCTATGCTTTTGTACCTTGCGACGCAATAGTCACATCTCGGCTATTCTAGCCATAATCTCAATGATTCATGCCGGGTGCATTTCACATCTTGGTTGTTCTAGCCTTTATCTCCTTTTTTCTATTTCTAGAGATAGAGTTCTGAGTTGGATCCTAATTCCTCTCTCATTTTATCTTCATCTATGCCTGTTATGACTAGAAGTGGCAACATATTTCCCATTCATGGTTCCAAAATAGGTAGAGGTAGATCTCGTAATCAAGGAAAAGGTCATTCCAAACCTATTGTTCAATCTAATTGTCAAGAGGGATCCTCACATTCCTCCTCACCATTCAGTATAGATCCCAGTCTGAATCAAAAACCAGTGTTCCAGCTATGCTATAATCCCTTGTTTCAAAGACAACCTGAACCATTGTTTCAAGATCAACATAACTCATTTCTTCCAAATCAACAAAACTTTGGAAGGTCACCTACTTGGGTTGACCCTATTGACAATCATCACTACGTTATTGATCCTTTTGATCATACCAATCCTTTTGGTCCTATCAATCCTTGTGGACCTATTGATCCTTTCGAACCCATCGACCCCTTTGACCTGCCAAAAGTTACATTGGCCATGAACTCTTAGCTTGATACACACACTCACACTGAAGCTGTGCACACACCACAATCCCACATCAACAACATGGGAATCCCTTTCAATTTCCTACAAGGTCAATACAGCAAGGTCAATGACCAATCTCAAAATGATCAGGTTCAACAAGGTGATCAGCATCACCTTTTCCCTCCTCCACATGACCAGAGTCAAGATCAGAACCCAAGCATTTATGAGATCCTCGATAATGATGATGATTTGATAACTCAAAATGACATAGATGCTGCAAAATCTAATAAGGCTCTCATCAAGATGATGGAAATTCTCCTTGCAGAAGATAAAGAGAAATATTTTCTAGAATTGGCAAACCAAGGAGTTAAGCTACCCCCAGATTTCAAAGTGGAAACACTTGTTACTAAAGAAGAAGAGACTGAGACTACCAAATTGGAAAAGATGATTCAAGATATAAAAAACCAGATTAGCCAACTTGTAAAGGATAAGGACAAACCCGCACAATAATTCACGATGGAGAGCATTTGTCCTTTTCCTTTTGATAGGATTCTTCATATGCCACCTTTTCCCAAGGGTGTAGAACTCTCTAAGTATGATAAATATCTAGGTACCACCAATTCTTAGGATCATTTGAGAGAATTTGGGGCCCTATCTATGGAGTTCATTCATGATCAAACTTATTTAATGTGTCTCTTTCCCCAAAGTCTAGGAAGACCTGCCATGGAGTGGTTTTCTCAACTACCCACCGGCATTAATACTTTTGATGAGATCACAAATCTCTATATCTAGCATTATTCTCACAACATACAGCATCCTGTCAACATTAGGGACCTTTGCAATCTCAAGAAAAGATAAGGGGAGCCATTTCTGACATTTCTCCAGAGATGGAGACAGCTTTGCACCAAGTATCCTCGTAAAATACCTGAATCTGAGAAACTCAATATCTTCTTGGACAATCTCACTCTTGATTTTGGGTATCAGTTATAGCTTCAAGGTCCCCTCAATTTTGACAGCATGATTAAGCAAGCTATGAGGATAGAGGCATTTATGGTTAAGAAAGGGGAATTGACTTTGTACAAAGACAACAAACAAGGTTCCTCCTCTTCTAACAAAGATAAAGGGAAGTTTTTAAACAAGAATAGTGATGTTGTGAATGATGGAGTGGTTGATAATGTGACCATGAATCCTTCAAAACTAGTTTTCATTCTTACTTCTAGTATACAAGCAATCAAAACTACTGAAAAGACTACAATAAACACTCAGCCGCCTTCCATATTCTCTAGCAAAAAACCTTGGGCCTCTCAACCCAAGCATGAATTTACTTCCTTGGGAGAACCACTTGATGTAGTTTACAAGACTTTGGTGCAAAACTAGGTTCTCACTCCTTTGGATGAGCGTCCATATGATCTGCAACTGTGACCCCATTGGTGGAATAACAATGCATACTGTGACTATCACCAGAACAAGGGTCATAAGACTTCTACTTGTCTTTAGTTGTGCCATAAGGTCCAAGATCTGATTGATAATGGTGATATTGTTGTGGATAATCATAATAATGATTCAGATCACCAGGCATTTAAAGATCCCTTTCCTCCTCACGAGAAAGGTGAGTCTTCCAACACTAAGAACAACAATGCCAAGGTTAACTACATGCATACCACTAATGACAATGTCATCAACATGATTGAACCTGTCAAAGTTGAGTATTATGTTGTGATTACTATCAAGGGGAGCAAGGATACTCCTAAGCCTAAGACCCCATTTGTCTTGAGATCCCTGGGTCTCACTCATCTGAACATGAATCATCTCAGGATTGTGCAAACGTCATTACCATATCCCATGCTAAGATCACCCTCAAGACCCTCCTACTACTACATCCACACTAAAGCAACCCACAGATAAATATGTTGTTGGCCCTACCAACAAGACCACAAAAGTGGTCCCCACACCTCCTACTACTAATTATAGCATTCTCGACCAGCTGCAAAGAACCAATGCTCAAATAACCATCTTTGAGATGTTGAAGATCTTGCCTACTCATAGGAAGATTCTAGATAAAGCCCTTGCAGAGGCTAACATCCCCAAACACATTAATCTTGATCAATTTTAATCTATGGTGGGTCACTTGACTTCACTACATTATATGTCTTTCTTAGAAGAAGACGACCATTCAGTCAGCCACCCGCATAACGCCCCTTTGCATATAGAGGTCATGATTGGCCAAAATCTCATCTGTCATGTCCTTATTGATAATGGTGCTGGCCTCAACATCTTCTCTACTCACTTGCTTTCTCAGCTAGGCTATGATGAAGATCACATAGATTCCTGCAAGAAAATTACTATCAAAGCCTATGATGAAGAAGAAAGAAAGTCTAAAGTTTTAGTTGTGCTACCCATTCAAGTTGGACCTATTGAAAGAGATGTCACTTGTCAAGTGTTGGACATTCCTCTTTCTTATAACATACTATTGGGAAGACTGTGGATCCATGAAATGCAAGAAATTCCCTCTATGTATCATCAGTGCATCAAGTTTCCTTTCCATAGCACAGAAGTGACAGTTCCTGCTAATATGGGCCATTCTTGTAATATGCTCACACAGTCAGCTGATAGTTTCGTTCCTGCTAATAGAGAATACACAATATTCTATGATGCCAAGCTTAGAGACATGGAACAGACTTTGAAAATCAAAGACATAGGCATGGGGGGTATCAAATAGAACCTTTTCTATCATTATCAGCTCTACCTCCATCTCCTCGTTCTTACGAGAGACCTTCTGAGAACAATAAATCTTCTACTCCTCCTGGAATAGTTTATGATGGTGCCTTTGTATGGGCTTCAACACCATTAGAAGATGAAGATGAGGAAAGAGTTATTAAAGCTTGGCTTTACAAAGGAAAGGACATATTTGAATAAACTACCCTAGCTCATGAACTAGATCCCAATAGTCAAGGTCTTAAAATTATGAAACGCTTTGGATACAAAGGGAGTGGCCCAATAGGGATGAATGGTAATGGGCTAGTTGAACCTATTAAAGCTACAAGTTGAAGGATGAAAGACACAATTGGTTTAGGCTTCAAGAAGATCCCGTTCCATCTAGGGATTAACAAATTTGTGCCAAAATTGGATCCTCCACCAAAACCTAAGGTGTGCGTGTGTATTTGGGAACCTGTTGAAAAAGACACAAACACTCAATAAGTCATTTCATTAGCTCAAAAGGTTAGATAAAGCATATAAAACCCACTAATATCGACCTATTGCCTTCTAACTAAGAGGAGTGTGATTAGTAACACATTAGCCCTCAGAATATGCTACAATCAGTGACGAATACAACCTAGCATGAAGGATTTTAGATTAAAAACAAGCTAAAATATGATAAACAAGCATTCTAGCTCTAAGCATGTGAATATTTATCAATGAACAAGCATAAAATAATAAGTGAAATATGATTCTAACATTAATCTAACGGCATAACAATGCATTTACAATCTAAGGTGAAGGCTTATTTACTCTCAAAAATGGCTTCTATTTATAGAAGAATGGGAGAGAGGGAGAGAGGGGGGGGACAAGGTGAATTAATGAGTGAAGGAGCTCATTAATGGACGTGTAAGGGCCATTAATTCCCAAGGCATTAATAAGGCATGGAGGAGACATAGGCTTAAGGAATCTTCATTAATAAGGCATTAATGAAGGCCTTAAAGAAGCAAGGGGAGCTGTAAGAGGATGGCTTGAGAAAGTGGACCTTAAATAAGTCAAGCTTGAGAAAGTGGACTTTCTCAAGTGGGTTGAGTTGCTAAGCATTCCTTAATGAAATGTGACAACATTAGGAGGTGCGTTAGGGTAGAATTAGGATTAGACTTAGATTAGCAAGGGTGAATGGGTTGAGAAGGGTTAGGACCCAGGGTGGAGATGGTTGAGATGGGTTAGGTTAGGGTTTGAGGGAATATTAATTAATGAATTAAACTTATTTAATTCATTTAAAAATATAGGAATTAATTATTTAAACAATTTAATTGCTTTTTAATAATTAGGGGACTATAGCCATTTTAATTAAATTAAATAGGCTAGGGGATTGGGTTATTTGCAAGTGGATAATTGATTTAGAGATTTAATTAATTCCTTTATAATTAAATACTATAGCCATGTTTGATTTTGGTTTGATTTAATTGGTCTGAATTGATTTAAATTATATGGCTATAATAGTTAATATAAATTAGTGATAAAAATCACCTAGGACGTTAAATTGATTTGAAGAATTATGCCAAGCAATAACAGGGTCATTTGGACATAATCGAGGGTATGATCACACTTAGGGAAAATAGGGTCCATAGTTGGAACAGACCAAATTTAGGTGGTTACATTTGCCCCTCTTTGAATTGATGTGCAAGTAGCGCATTGAGTCAAAGAAAGTTTCTGATTTTGACTTCAGGAAGATTAAGAATTCCGTTCTTGGTTGTCAAACAAAATGTTGATGAGATCAGTCTTGCACTTGATTGAACCAAACTGATAGAATTGATTTTGAACTTGGTTGTCATCCAAAGATCAATAAAAGATTTTAAAGATTCTAATTTTGAACTTGGTTGTCATCCAAAGATTGGTAATACTGATTCTGAACTTGGTTGTCATTCAAAAATCAAGTATGAAGCTGCCAGGAGCTTAATAAAAATCTTTTTTTGAAAATGAGGAAACATAAGATATCCAGCTCATGAGAACCAAAGCTTTCTATCCCACAGTTTTGACTTTAGTCAAGGAAACTGTTATGCCCCTAGTTTGTTTGATAACAAAGTCATTTTTAATGCAGTGTTGAGAAAAACTTTAATTGATGATAGTGTGATCATGCCCCCACGGGAATAAAACCGAAGGAAAATAAATAAATCCTAAAGAACATAACACTTGCAGGAAGCGGTTGGGCAAGAAAGAATGGAGTAGAAGGTGTGTTTAAAATTAAACACATGATTACTAAGTTAATTACGTGAAAATATGAGTGATAAGGCTGATAAAATAATGTTTAGACCAAGATATATGAGGAAATATGCAGTATTTACCAATGTGGGGAATAAATGAAGCAAACCCATAAGTTTCAAAACTGTCACAAAAATTACATGGTGCTACTGAAAACATCATGGATACCTTTGATTTGGTTCCCAATTGAGTAAAAAGATAATAGAAATGAACTTGGAGTTGTCCGGGAGGAGTTTCAAAAACCTTAAATGTCTCAAAAGACCCATATAAGCCTCAAAAATTACCATTTCACTATTCATTTTCACTTTCCTCCATAGAAATTTAGAGAGCTCTGCAGTGAAGATGGTAGTCCCTATGAGGAAGCACCATTTTGAGATGAGCCGTCGACATCAATGACTAGTTGACTACCCACTGTCGGTAAGTGTTCGATAAACTATCCTATGAATTTTGCATTTTTACGAAGTTTAGAGCTAGTTGAAGTTAGGATCGCATCCAGGATTTTGGATCGCATCCTGTTAATCCTGACTCACATTTGGTTTTTCCCAGATTCTGTGTTGCATCCAGTATTTCCCAGATCGCATTCAATACCTTAGGTTTTTCCTTGTTTACTTATGAAATGCATCAACGGATCGTATCCTATTTTCTTAGGATCACACCCTACATTTAGGATCGTATCCCATATTTCAAGGATCGCATCCCGTATACGCAATCGCATACTGTATTTCTAGGATTGCATCTAGTAAAAGACTTAGTTTTTTTCAATGTGTTGATCTGTTTGTGTCCTGTGAACTTGAAATAACTTAGTTGTTTTAGGAGGCTGCCCCTTGTCGTAGACAGGATTCTGATGTTTGATTGTTGTGTCCAAATCAGGCCCAGTTTGAGGTAGTCACATTTTGCGGCACATATCCTACATGTGTACTTACATTGTCTAGCCAATTGTTAGATGATGAGCATACCACCATGATCTGATGTGGATTTCATTCCTTGATGGGTTTACCTGAGATCGGGGTAAACTGTGGGTTGTTGACTGCTATTGCCGAGAGATGGCATTCTGAGCACAACACCTTCCATTTACCAACAGGAGAGATTATTGTGACGCTAGAGGATGTCAGGAGGATAATCCACATACCAATGGTTGGAAATGAGGTTTTCTTTGAGTCCAGAGCTGGCGTGGTGATTGGTACTACATACAGATTCTTTCAGGATGATACCATAGATAGGAGATACTTGTCATTGGATTATATGGTCGATCACTATGATCGATTAGTTATGTATTTAGTAGGCTTGGTAGGTGGCATCCTTATGCCAGATAGAGGTCAACATGGAGTTTTGGTTGGCTGGGTGAGCATGGTGGAGTAGATGATTGCCCACTATCAATGTTTTACTTGGGGGAGCTGCATATTAGCACATATGCATAGAGAGCTCCATGAGATCGTATACCATCATACCCACAGCATGACTGTGGGTATACTCATTCTGCAGATTTAGGCCTAGGAGCACATCCTTGTCACATGGA
The DNA here is from genome assembly GCA_018584345.1 of Thuja plicata. NCBI lineage: Eukaryota > Viridiplantae > Streptophyta > Pinopsida > Cupressales > Cupressaceae > Thuja > Thuja plicata. Next base: position 1,363,095 of record MU223728.1, on the reverse strand, counting down.
TGATAGTAGATAGACAGGGGGCACCTGAGCAGCCCTATGTATACATGTATGCCGGCCTTTTATAGCATCCCCATCTGGGCAAGGTTGAGTATTGGCACCATCTTTTTGATGATATGACTGAGGTCGTCTGGCGACCTTATCTAGACTGTGAGGTGTGGACCTCTGATGCTTGGCAGGTTCCTTTTTGTGTCAAAGTAGATATCTGATTGACCAGATGAGATACATTATAGAGCATTTTTTGATTACCAGAGTTCAAAGGCAGTATGGGCGGCGACAGGGCTGTACCGAGGATGTTGTATTTTATGCCTGTACCAGGGACGAGACACCTCTATGGGGTGCACAATTGACCTATGAGACTATCCACTAGGATATTAGGGATATGGTGGCAGTAGACTGGGACCTTCATCCAGATGTAGAGGATGTAGGTGTTTTAGATGGCTATGCTGCGAAGATGCTCCAGTATCCCTTTCCTCGATTCACTGTACCAGAGGAGATCATTCCTTGCATAGAGGAGTCACTTGATTATGATCTGGATGACCGACTTGTTAGAGGTAGAGGAGGTAGAGATAGGGATCCAGGGAGACATGGGGGCTGTGACAGTGGCAGAGATGGTGGTAGGGATGGTCGACATCCTCTAAATGATGGGCCAGATGGGGATGACAGGGGTGGAAGAGGAGACACCGTGGATACAGGTGGTGCTAGTGGCAGTGGGTAGGGCAGATGATAGAGGTTCAAATTTGTGGCCCCATAGAGAGATCCTAGTTCACTCTTGACTAGGGACCAATAGAGGTAGCGACAGCAGGGACCACCAAAGAGGCCACAGGATCAGGATGCAGGCCGAGATGGGGATCCTTTGTCAAGATGTGAGCAGGAGAGAGAGCAGCTCTGAGCTTAGATTATAGCTTTGGAGGCTAGAGCCATAGCAGCACAGTCGAGGCTAGCTATATCAGATGCCTTGCTCGTAGATAGGGACAGGAAGATGGAGAGACTCAGGGTAGAGAGGGATGCACAAGCCTGCACAGCAGTCCATCAGGGACAGAGGGCCACCTACTATTATGCCCTATATCACGCAGTAGTACCAGAGGGACAGAGAGCTCCTACATTTTCTCGAGTGGCCCAGCAGTCAGAGGGGGCCATGCCACCTCCATTAGTGCCTTTTTCACCACCTCCTCCTCCTCCTCCTAACCAGGGAGAGGGGGCGGGACAGAGCTGAGATTACTATATCTTTTTGACAAGCATATTTTGAGATCATACATGTATATTTGGATCCTATTGAGATCCTTGCTTTTGTATATTACATTCATATATATATCTGATTCATTTTTGGCGTACTGATACTCTTTTATGCTCACTAATACACTTTATGCTTTTTGATACTCTTTATGTTTTTTGATACTCTTTATGCTTTGATTTGTACCATGTTATGATGATATGTATCTGATGCAATTTCTAGATTTTGACATGTTTTATGAGCTTTTTCTGCTTTCATAGATGTGGTAAATGTATCTATTTTTGCACATGTGATGATATCTCGGTCTTGTGATGAGTTAATTTTATAGATGATAACATCATTTTATGATTTTGGATGTGATGAGCCATTACTGATATAAATATGTCATAAAAAATGCAAATGTATGTTTCCCTTTTTTTTATTTTTCAGTTATGCAAAATATATGTATGGATGCACTTAGGATGAAAAAGTAAAAATGCAAGACATGGATGCTTTTATTTTTGTATTTTCATGTTTCTTCTTTTCAATGAATGCAAAATGTATGCTACGGATGCGCGAGGATATTCGATATCAGTATATATAGATGATGTAATTAACTTGATGTTTTTAGAAGAAGATAGAAGCCATTTTTGAGCTTAAAAATTCCGTATGTGATTCTTTCAAAAATGCATCATACAATCTCTAAATGCAACTATATGCAGACTTTTAGGACTTTGTCACTGATTAGAAAATATTGCAACATTTTTATCATGATTGGGTGGTTTTGGAATGGATACCATCTGATAGTACAACCATCACTAATACCCACTGATATTATGAAAGTATGAATGCTATGTTTTATTGAAATGTCAGAAATAGACTTAGGTACCAAGGCATAGAAGCCAGGATAAAAATAGTCAGCTTCCTTTTAATATACCAGATTCTGAGTAAGGCAAGATATTGGACCTGCAATAACCTTAAAAATTCATATCCTTGGGTACATTATGATTTGTATACCTTAGTGAGAATCTGGATCAAAAAATAGACAAGGAAATTGTGTCAAACTCACCATAGTTTACACATAACAAAGATCGAGATATATGTGGCTATCCACCCATAGTGGAAGCTCTTACCATAAACATCCAAGTTAGGTAAAATTTATAGGATTATTTGGAACAATCACCATATGTAGAAAATTAAGAAAAAATTATACCCCCTATCCTTGTGACTCTTTGTCTTTGTGCAGACGTCATTGAGCACCTAAGAAGACATAATAAATCATCAATTGTGAATCAATCAAATAAAATTTATAATTACTTAGATGCCCCTAGTTGAAAACATCATCAGGACATAAAAGAATCATAATCAAACCAATAGAAAACTGTGTGTTTAAGATAGTACTTGTTCATTCATATGTCAAACACAGTAGAGATTCATCAATTATAAAATCAGAATATAAGCAATATGGTGTTCCATGTCTGTGTATTGATAGGATAATACGTTCATGTTTGCATTCCAGTATAGCCTTGTAGGAATGCTGTGAATGTAAATGTCATGTCCCATGTTTTGAAAAGACACCCTTGTTTTGGAAAGTGACATTTTTTTGCATGTATCAAGAAATATTATGTCTATGATGCCAACCAACCTAGAGTGACCTAGAAACTTCAACTAACTATGCCAACAAAGATGCCCCCAGTGTAGAATGACTTATTCCTAAGATGTAAAGATAGACAAATCCCAAGCAAGGATAAGATAGTCACGTAGGAAAATGAAGTCACCGTATGAGCATAGGAAAAATTATGAAGGCCTAGTATCAGTAGTGCATTAATAGATGGAGTGTAGAACACAAGTGACGCCTGATTGCCAGGTTTTCACCACTTGGCAAGATCTTTTCTCTTTTTTTTTTTTTTTTGCTACCAAGATGCCTGCTTTACCAAGTGCTCATCAAGGCACTTTTTTCTTTTTCAATTTTTTTATTTTGCTATTTTTGCTTTTTTGAATGTTTTTTGTAGTATCAAGGTGCCTGTTTACCAGATTTTCACCAAGGATACCCATTTTGTAGGACCTTTTCCACTATTTTTGGATTTCTTCAAGATCAATTTTCTGAATGTTTTTGGTATTTTGTAAGAACTTTTTGCTGTACAGGCTCTACTAGCCAAACATTAAGCATAGAACCGCTTCAAATATAGACTATTGATAGGATCTAGAAGGACATCTCCCTCAGGTGTAGCTAATTGATAAGCCCCAGTCCTGAAAGTAGCAGTGATAACATAAGGTCCCAGCCAGTTAGGTTCAAACTTTCCTTTCTACTCCCTGTTAGGCTAGTTCTTAGGATTCTCCTTAAGGACAAGGTCTCCCACTTCAAACTTTTATGGTTTGACCTTTTTGTTGTAACCTTTGGATATACGTGCTTGATACACTTTGAGGTGATCGAACGCTTGTTGCCTGTGCTCAGCTTGTAGGTCCAGAGAATTTATCCTATCTATGTAGTATTGTTCATCAGTAACCAGTCCTTGTAAAGATATCTACAAAGATGGAATTTCAACCTCAATAGGTAATACTGCTTCAGCGCCATAGACTAGAGAAAATGGCATGGCTCCAGTTGGTGTTTGAATGCTTGTTATGTAGGCCCATAGTGTTGGATTTAGTTGTAGATGCCAGTCTCTGCTAGACTTTCTTACAGTTCTGTGTAGAATTTTGAGAATATTTTTGTTTGATGCCTTGGCCTATCCATTACCTTGAGGATAATAGACTGAGGAATAATGTTGAGTGATATGGAACTATTCACAGAGGTCATCAATGTCTTGATTTTTAAATTGGCCCCCATTGTCTATCACAATTGAAGAGGGTATCCCATATCTACAAATAATGTAGTTCAGAATGAACATAGCCACCTGTTTGCCAATGGCTTTGATTAGCAGCACGGCTTTGACCCACTTTGTGAAATACTCAGTGGTCATGATGATAAAATTGTGTCCATTTGAAGAGTTGGGATATATTTGTCCAACCAAGTCAAAGGCCCATTGCTGAAATGGCCAATGTGTTATGAAAGGAATAAGTTCTCTGGCAGGAGCATGAATAAGGTTTTCATGTGTCTGTCATTTAAGACATGCTTTTGAAAATTAAATAGCATCTTTCTCCATGGTAGGCCAATAATAGCCTACTCTGAGCAGTTTCTTAGCTAATGAAAATCCATTCAAGTGTGATCCACATACACCTTCGTGGTCATATTTTAATGTTAGATCAGACTCTTCAAGTTCTAAACATCAAAGAAGTGTACCATCGAGACTACATCGATATAGGTTGTTAGTTATGAGGACGTAATGCGATGCTATCCTAATCAAGGATATTTTTTCATTTCTAGATAGATTGGTGGGAATGGTTTGGTTAGAAAGGTATGCAATGATACTGGCATACTGAGATGGCTCTGGGTTATTCAAGGCACATATTACCTGGTATTCAGGGTTAGCAAAGGCAGGATAGGATATTTCTTCCACCAAGAAGTCATAGCGGAATTGATGCTCCTCCAGTTGTAACATGGATGCCAAGGTAGCCATAGCATCTGTAGCTTTGTTCTCTGATCTTGGTATCTACTGGAAGGTGACGAAGATAAATTATTTCTTCAGATCATCAACTAGTTGCTTGTAGGGCATCAACTTTTCATCTTTTGTTTGATACTCCCCATTGACTTGATTGATAATTATTTGGGAGTCACCATATACATGTAACTCAATGATCTTCCATTCCATGGATAGTTTGAGGCCATTGACCAATGCTTCATATTCTAAGATATTTTTGGTGCATGGAAACATTAATTTGTAAGATTTGGGAATCTTGTATCCTTGTGGAGTTATGAAGAAAACCCCTGCTCCAAATCCTTGTAGAGTGAATGAACTATCAAAGTACATCTTCCATGGATGTTTAGTGAGATGCATGATTGTTTCATCAGGGAACTCAATTAGTAATGGTTCATCATCCTGGAGTGGTGAATCAGCCAATTGATCTATAAGTACCTATCATTTGATAGCTCTCCATTCGACATACTCAATGTCAAACTCACTTAGAATTAGGACCCATTTTGCCAAACGTCCTGTTAATGCTATTCTACTCAAAAGATACTTCAAAGGGTCTATCTTAGCAATGAGCTTCACTGTATGAGAGATCATGTAGTGTCTTAATTTCTATGATGTGAAGACAACTGCTAAGCAGGCTTTTTCAATAATGCTATAATTGAGCTCATAAGTGACTAGGGTTCTACTAATGTAGTAGATAGCTCTTTCTTTCTTTGTCTCATCCTCTTGTGCTAGCAATACTCCTAGGAATGTAGTTGTAGTAGAAATGTATAGGAGCAAAGGATTTCCATGAATAGGCACCATAAGAATAGGTGGAGCGGCCAAGTACGCCTTTAATTCTCTAAAGTTTGCTTCATAGTGTTCATCCCATTTGAATGTAACCCCTTTATGTAGTAGCTTAGTAAAGGGTTGTGCCTTATCTGCAAGTTGGGACATGAATCTCCTAATAGACTGGAGTCTCCCTTGTAGCATCCTCATTTGACTGATGTTACATGCAGGAGTCATCTCTAGAATAGCTTTTACCTTTGCAAGATCTACCTTGATTCCCTTCACTGATACTATGAATCCTAGGAGCTTTCCTGATTGGACCCCAAAGGCACATTTCTTTGGGTTGAGCCTAAGTTGGAACTGTTCCATTTGATCCAATATTTTTCTCAAATCAGCAATGTGAGTGCCTCTTTCTTTGGATTTAGCCAATGTGTCATCGACATAGTCCTCCATGTTCTTGTGCATCATGTCATGTAATATTGTTGTCATAGCTCTTTGATATGTTGCACCAAAATTCTTTAGCCCAAATGGCATGAAATTCTAGTAAAATGTGCCCCATGCACATGTGAATGTGGTTTTCTCTTGCTCCTCAGGGGCGAGCTTGATTTGATTATAACCTAAGAATCCATCCATTAATGAATACATCTGGAAACCTATTGTAAGATCTATGATCATGTCAATGTTTGGTAGAGGGAAGTCATCTTTTGGACATGCTTTGTTGAGGTCTCTTAAGTCCGTACAAATTCTGATAGATTTATCAGATTTAGAAATGGGGACCACATTAGAGATCCATGCTGCATAGGCAATGACTCAAATAAATCCATCTTTCAACAACTTTTCTAATTCTTCTTTCACCAATAATGCAACATGAGGATGCATTTTTCTAAGTTTTTGTTTCATGGGCTTGATCCCAGGAGCTATAGATAAGTGGTGCATAATGAGATTAGGATATAGCCCTGGCATATCAGTGTAAGACCATGAAAATTTGATCTTATTCTCTTTCAGAAACTCTGTGAATTGTACCTTCTCTTCATTTAATAAAGATTGTGCTTGATGAACTATTTAAGGATTTTCAACAGTGCCCAAGTTTACTGGTTGTGTTGGTTCAATTAATACTGAAGATCTTTCTTGAAAGTGTTCAGGGAGGATATCAAGAGTCTCATCCTTTGGCACCTCAAAGAGGTTTTCACCATTGGATACATCTTTTTTCTTTACTATTTTGGGATCTGATACTGCCACAGAGTGGTTTTCACCATCAGTCCACTTTTTCATTTAATTTTTCAGTTTGTGACTAAGAAACTTGATATCCTCCTGTGACATTTTCTTTCTCCTTGCATTGGTGGAAGAAGGGTAAGTTTCACAAGCATGAAGATAAAAAGCTAGGGAGTGGTCATTGGGAAAGGCGAGGACAGGAATAGGATCTATTTTAGTCCAATCAATTAGGTTTGGAAGTACTAATTTTAGGGAGTCAGATTCTAGGAAGGACAGCATTGTGTTAGCATCAAGACCATTAATAGACATGACATGATCTGTTAAGTTAATTTCTTTGATATTTAGATCAATAAGATAAGATCATTGTTAAAAGGGTCATTGTCAGTTATATATGGATCAAACTCTAGTGACTCGTTAGTAGATATCTCATCATCATCCCTTTGTAAAAGGAGGCTTCTTTCTTGTAGCCTATGAAATTCTTGTAGACTTATGTATTCACCAGTGTCTCCATCAATGATCGGGGAAGGAACTCTTCTTCTACTTTAGGAGGATCAGTATCATTGAAATGAGTGTTTGGTCATTTACTAGGAGCTGAGAAAGCTCCAAACATGTGAATTGTATCTATTTCAATGTCCTCAGAGGCAATAGATCGCCGATCCCACTCATAGTCATGAGAGTCTGTGACATCATCATCATATCTATTTAAATATTCAGCAATTTTTATTTGATGGACTCGATTAGCTACTTGTAGATCAAAGTGAGGTAGATCGAGAACATGTGAAATTGTGACCAATTGCCCCCAGTTAGGATGTAAATTATGTACCCAAGATTCCTCTTGAGTGATTGTTGCTATGGTGTCTCCTACCTCTTGAATGGGAGGTTGTGCTAGAAAAGGAGTGTGAAGATCCTATTGTACCTCAAAGCTAGGTACATAGTATTCTCCTTGATATTCAGGATCCTCTATACCAATATGTAGTAATCTTTCATAAGGCCATGGTTCCAATATTATCTCATATGTTTTATCACTCCCTGTCTCAGAAGGTGGACTCTCTTTTAAAGTAGGTTTGTTGGATTGAGTATTAAAACCCAGTCCTATCTTATCCTTATTGAGGCAAAACTCCATGGGTATGGATTCGATGAGCCCTCATCCTTTGTCATTTAGAGGTCCCTTTTCTTTGTAACCCATTTGTGTGAGAAAATCATATCCCTTGACATATTGTTCTGGGGATATCTTCACATGTGACCTCAGATTTCATTGGTTCTTCTTTGTAAAGCTAGTTCAAGACTGCCTATTCTTCTGTGTCATCTGAAGAAGATGTGGATGCCTTTATCATGCTAGTTGCCTTCTGTACTTCTGGTCCTTTGGATGCTAGAGGCGTGAATGTTGATGACAGTTTTCCATAGGATCTTGGTGACACTGAAAGGTTTGTCAGTGAAGGAGTTAGGTCCAGCTTGTACTCTCCCATACCTATTTCTTTGAGTTTCAAATTTTTTATAAAACTCTTCATAACCATGTCTTTGGTTGTTTCAAGAGCAACTACATCCATAGCCTCTTTGTTGTGTGCGATCATACTACCTGCTTTAATATTGTTGTGAGTGTAGTTGGCATCTGCAGGAATTATCACTTCTATCCCATTATGTGGTAACTTTATGCATTAGTGATAAGTGGATGGTACAGCTTGCATCTCATGAATCCATGGTCTCCCTAGTAGAATATTGTAGGCTAGCGGTAGATCTAGAACTTGACATATGACATTCCTTTCGATGGGTCTGACTCTGATAGGTAGGGCAATGAGACCCCTGGAGGATCTTTCTTCCTCATCATAATCTTTGATGGTTATCTTGTTTCTAGTGTCAATTGTTTATTCTGAGAGACCCAGTCTCCTGATGAGATTGAGTGTACAGATATTCAATCCTACACCTCCATCTATCAATACATGTCTAACACAGGATTTATGAATAAGGACTTCAATGTGGAGGGGTTGATTGTGTGGATGGGTCAATGACTTATCATCCTCTTTAGAAAAGGAGAGGTAGTGTGGCGCTGAGATTTCATTGACCATCACTTGAAATTTGTCTATATCAATATCTTTTGGAACATTAGCAACGTGTAGATCTTGTTCTAGGATTTCTCTATGCACAGTGGATATCTTGAGAAATTTGAAGAGGGAAATTTTGGTAGCGGTTCGTTACAATTGGTCTACCAAGTCATATTTTTCTCTAGGGATAGTGACCAAGTGTTTTTCTGTTGGTTTAGGAATAGTTACAATAGGGACCTTTGATGTTGATGTTGGTTTTGGAGGCCCTTTGATTGTAACCTATGCTTGGCTCTGTGTTACAGCATTTGAGGAGGATGAGGCACCTTTAATTGTGATCACATTGACGGATTCAGTTTTAATGCTGAGCATATTGATCACATTGTCACTCTTTGAATAGGTGTAGTTTACCTCATTACCTTTCCCTTTAGATGTTTCTCCTTGATTATAATTAGGAAAGGGTTTGTTAAATGTTGTATGGTCCTCATTGGTAGTATGTCCATCGAGTTTGATCTTACCTCCTTTGATGAGGTCTTGGATGACATGTTTAAGTTTGAGATAATTATTAGTCTTGTGTCCCTTGTTTTTGTGGAAGACAATAGGATTTATCATCCCACCACCTGGGTTTGACCATTGGTTCCCACGGTTTAGAATCGTGAATCATAAGAACTTTGTTATCGACCAATATTTTTAAGATGGTCTCAAGAGGTTCCCCCAAAGGAGTGAATGTTTTTTGGGGTTTTGAAGTCCAGTTTCATTCCTTGTTATTATCATTGTTCATTTTGGGAACGAGAGGTGTTACTTTAGCCTCCTTGCTTGCTTACATGCCATTGGTTAGATTGAATGCTTCAGGTTTAGAATTAATGTTAGAGGCATCAACTACTCCATCATTAACAACATTTTTTTTTTGTTTCCACCATTTAGGCTTGGAGTTGGAGTTACTACCTTTGCTTTCATTTTGAAGGGTGATCTCTCCCTTTTTTACCATGACTTCCTCAATACGGAGGGCATTCTTAATCATCCTATCAAAGCTAGGAGAATCTTGCATTTGTAGAGCATAGCTCAATTCTGGCACAAGATTATTAATGAATATTTCCATCTTCTCTATTTTGGGAATGACCCTTGAATATCATGCAAAAATCTTCCTCCATCTTTGTAGGAAGTGTGTGAATGATTCTCCATTTTGTTGTTTGGTGTTACATAGATCCATCATAATTACGTCATGTTGGATGTTGTCGGAGTAATTTTGAATGAATTGTTGCATCAACTCCTTAAATGTTTTAACCTTAGGGTTTAATTTTGAAAACCACTCCATGGAATTGCCTCCTAGACTTCCTAAAAATAGTCGCATGAGGTATCTGGGTTCGTGCATGTATTCAATGCTGAGAGCACAGAATTCCCTTACATGGTCATGTGGATCAGTTTCTCCCATGTACTTTTCATACTTTGGCCTTGCCACATTAGGAGAAAATGGGACCATAGTGATACTCTTGTCAAAAGGAAATGGACAAATGGCGTCCAAAGAGTATTTTGTTTTAGGTTTGTCCTTCTCTTGTTTGAGGTTCTTGGGCTCTGTTTGCATTAGATTGAGTTGTTTGGTGAGAATAGATATCGGGTTTGGTACCTCCTTTTCTTTGAGGTTTTCCACATTATAATCCTTGGGTAACTTGACACCTGAGGATGCTAGATGTAGGAAGTACTTTTCTTTATCATCACCAATTATCCATTCCAATAGCTTGTGGATCTGTTTACTCTATTTGAGTTTCTCGTATTCATCTTCAGGGATCTCTTCTTCACTGTTTGATCCAAATGAATTATGTTCAAACTTGGGTCTTTCTTCCTCTTCTGTGCCTTCAGATTGTGCTTGTTTTCCATCATTATAACCCTTAAAGGCCTTACTCCATTCATTAGTGTTGCTATCCATTGGAGGTGAATCTAGATCAAAAAGGGAACTGCGAGAAGTTTCTCCTTGAAAGTGTGGTGTTTTAGGAGGCACTTTTGATCCTTTAGTTG
>MU223728.1:1338639-1349002 GCA_018584345.1 Thuja plicata | reverse complement strand
AAAAATCACCTAGGACATTAAATTGATTTGAAGAATTATGCCAAGCAATAACAGGGTCGTTTGGACATAATCAAGGGTATGATCACACTTAGGGAAAATAGGGTCCATAGTTGGAACAGACCAAATTTTTGTGGTTACAGAAGGCACAGCTACAGTTGACATCGCAAAGGATAGCTCCGACGAGGATTGCTTTCCTATTCCTATTCCTCTAGATCTAGTAGCATTCTTTGTTGAGCCAGATGACATCATAATACATGCCAGTATAGCCAAGGCTGGCAGTGACTCCAATGTTGCTATTCCATTCACTACTCTGACATACAAACAATGGAAAGTGTCACAAGACCCTGGTTTCTAAGGTGAACGATACATACCATCACAGTTTAAAGAGCAGTTTGTGCAAGAATAGGCTGGTGTCACAAGAAATCCCAAACCCTCATGGTAAAAACATCCCAATCAAATTTTAGACATAGATTCCCATGAATATGATTTCAATAGTCTTTCAAAAGGATCCTTTGATAGGAATTTTGATACTACACATATACCTTAAAACCTTCTTGACATAGGTGAAGGGTCTAGTGTAAGGCCTAATAAGTGTGATTCCATAGATGTTAACATGTCTTCTAATATGATCGCTAGGAGTCCAAGGGATTTGAATACACCTTTGGATGAGATTTCTCTAGGTCTCAGCCTACTAGTCAGTGCTTTCAAAGATTATACTGTGAATGCACTTGAACCCATCACTTCTCTCTCACTCCAACATGCCAAGCTAATAGACTGGAATTCCCCTTCCTCATCCAAAAAAGTCCTCACATTCTAGAATGACTATGCTCTAGCCTATTATCTCCACATTGTTGAACCTGTAATGTCCTCCACTAGCGAAGACAATGTCAGCATGACTGAAAGTGATATCAAGTATCTTAGTCATAAAATCAAAAAGAAAAAAAATAGGCGCTCTGATGGTGAAAACCACATTGTGGCAGTGTCAGAGATGAAAAAAGTAAAAAGAATAAATGTATCTGAAGGTGAAAACCTCTCTGAGGTGCCTGAGGATGAGATACTTGATGTGCTTCCAAGTCATTTTTAGGAATGATCATCTGTGCCAATTGAGCCGACCCAGCTAGTAAATTTGGGTATAGAAGAACATCTGCACATTATTCATGTGGCTAAATCATTGTCTGTAGAAGAACTCAAAGAATTCACAAATTTCTTCAAAGAGAAAAAGATAAAATTTGCATGGACATACTCTGACATGTTAGGTGTAGATCATGATCTTATCATGCATCACCTTTCAATAGCTCCTAGAGTAAAACCAGTCAAGAAAAAACTTAGAAAAATGCATCCACATGTGGCTCTACTTGTCAAGGAAGAATTAGAGAAACTCCTAAAATTTGGGTTCATCAAAGCAATTGACTATGCATAATGGATCTCCAACATATTTCCAGTGTTGAAGCATGACAAATCTATATGAGTCTACATAGACTTTAGGGACTTAAACAAGGCATGTCCTAAAGATGATTTCCCACTACCCAACATTGATATGATTATGGATATGATAGCAGGGTATGAAATGCACTCCCTAATGGATGGTTTCTCTAGCTACAACCAAATCAAAAATGCACCAGAGGACCAAGAAAAGACTGCTTTCACTTGTGCATGGGGCACTTTTTGTTGGAATATTATGCCTTTTGGTCTCAAAAATGCTGGAGCCACTTATCTGAGAGTAGTCACTACTATATTTCATGATATGATGCACAAAATAATGGAGGATTATGTTGAAGACACCCTTACTAAAAGCATGGATAGGAAGACCCATCTTACTGATCTAGGCCCTATACTGGATCATATGAAAAAATTTAGACTACGTCTCAATCCTAAGAAATGTGCATTTGGAGTAACCTTCAAAAAATTGCTCGGTTATATCATCTCCGCAAAAGGTACCCAGGTGGATCTTGAAAAGGTACAAGCTATCATTGAAATGCCTCCACCTCACAATATTAGTCAAATGAGAGGTCTTCAAGGTCAACTTTAGTCTATTCGGTGCTTCATCTCATAGCTAGCTAACAAGTCACAGCCATTCACTAAGACTCTGCATAAAGGTGTGACCTATAGATGGAATAAAGAATGTGAACAAGGTCTTCATCAAATCAAACAATATATGACTAATCCACCAATATTAATGCCTCCTATTCATGGGAATCCATTAATCTTATACATCTCAGCTACAGAAACATCTCTGGGTGCTCTATTGGCCCAAGAAGATCAAAACAATAAAGAAAGAGCAATCTATTACATTAGTAGAATGTTGGTCTCCTATGAAATTAATTATTTTGTCATTGAGAAAGCGTTCTTGGCGGTGGTGTTTGCTTCCCAAAATTTATGGCATTACATACTTTCTCACACTACAAGGCTCATTGCAAAAATTGATCCATTAAAGTACTTACTCAACAAAGTTGCCCTCACGGGTAGATTAGCTAAGTGGGTCATGATACTCAGTGAATTTGACATTGAGTATGTGGAAAGAAAAGCTATCAAAGGGAAAGCAATTGCAGAGCAGTTAGCTGAGGCACCTATTGCAGACTATCAACCATTAAGGATCAAGTTCCTAGATGAGTCCATCATGCTTCTCACACATCAAGCATGGACCATGTTCTTTGATGGATCATTCACCCAGTAGGGGTTAGGTGTCAGAATATTGTTCATTACACCTCAGTGGTATTCATTACCAAAGGCTTACAAAATGTTGTTTCCTTGCACAAATAACACTGCTGAGTATGAAACCTTGATTAATGGATTAAAAATTGCTATTGAATGGTGTGTCGATGACCTAAAGGTCTTTGGAGATTCACAGTTGGTTATCAATCAGGTGAATGATATCTACCAAACAAAAGATGAAAAATTGGTGTCTTATAAAAATATGGTTGATGATCTCAAGAAATACTTTGCACACATTACTTTCCAACAAATTCCAAGGGCCGATAATAAAGCAGTCGATACCATGGATACTCTGGCTTCAATGTTACAAATGCCAGAAAATGACTATAGACATGAATTCCTAGTGGAGACGTTATGCTACCCTGCTTATAATTCCCCTAAATCCTGAATTATTTGTTCAGTCATTGGACATGACTCATCCCGCTATCACATATTTAATCCTACCTTCATGACTAGATCATTATAGACACTTACACACAAAATTAGAAGCGTCACTTAATCCATAGTGCTTCACAGTTTTTCATCATAGCTAAGGACTTATATAGGTGATGTCTAGACGGTACCCTCCTTAGGTGTTTAGAACCTAATGAGTCCAAGTGTGTGTTAGTAGAGGTGCATGAAGGCATCTATGGGTCTCACTCTAATGGCCTGACACTGGCTCAAAAACTTATTAGAGCTGGTTACTATTGGCTGGATATGGAGAAAGATGCTACACAATTTGCTAAATCTTGAAAATAGTGCCAGCTTCATGGAAATCTGATCTACGCTCCTTCTAATGAGCTCATTCATTTCATCATCTTTTGGCCATTTCAGCAGTGGGCCTTTGACTTGGTGGGTCAGATACATCTATCTTCTTCAAGGGGACATAAATACATCATTACTGCTACAGACTATTTTACCAAATGGGTTGAGGCAGTGCCCCTCATCATAGTTGATGGCAAGTCTATGGCCATGTTTATACAGAACTACATCATCTATAGATATGGTGTATCCTCATCAATAATCACTGACAATGGGGGGAAATTCAAGAAAAAGGATCTAACAGATTTATGCACTAAGTTTAGAATTATTCAGCACTGGTCTTCTATCTATTACCCCCAGGGTAATGGACAGACGGAAGCTTTAAAGAAGACTATTCTCAAAATCTTACACCGCACAGTACACAAATCTGGATGAGACTGGCATCTCCAGATTAATCCAGCTTTATGGGCTTACCGCACCAGTATACAGACACCAATAGGGGTCATGCCCTTTGCTCTAGTTTATGGTGTAGATGCAGTGCTTCCTATTGAGGTTGAGATTCCTACCTTGCGAGTCTCTCTGAAGGGCCTCATTACTGATGATGATATCAGAATATATCGGCTTCAAGAGCTAGAACTACTGGATGAATTTCAAAAAGTGGTGTTTGATCATCTCCAAGCATATTAGAAGAGCTAAAAGCTACAACAAGAAGGTAAGGCCAAGGGAATTCCAAATGGGTGATCTCGTCCTGAGAGAGAACCCCAAGAATCAATAGCAATGGGTCCAAAAAGGAAAATTTGAACCAAACTGGCTTGGTCTGTATGTTATCACTTCAGTATCTAGGTCTGGCACTTACCAGCTCTCTACCATAGAGGGGGAACAACTCAAAGAGCCTATCAACGCTCTTCATCTGAAGAAGTTCTACAGTTGAGATGTCTTCTAAATGCTCATATACATACTCTATTATGAGAAAATCCTAAAAAATGCAAAATGTCCTAAAAAATGATCATCTTAGTGAAAACCTAGAAAATAGGCACTTTGATGTATCTATTATCCTGGTGAAAACCTGGTAAACAGGCACCTTGATAATAACAAAAAAATGAAAAAAATACAAAATACAAAATACAAAAAAATAAAAAAAATAAAAAAGAGAAAAATGTGTCATTGCTAAAAACCTGGTAAACAGGCATCATGGTAGCAAAAATAGAATTTCTGTCAAGATGGTGAAAACCTGGTAAACAGGTGCCTCTTGTTCCACAATGCTCTATCTATCATGGCATCCTTTGGCTTTCTTGCAATTTGCTCTCCTTTCCTGCTTTAGTTTGCTCAGTCATGCATTCACTTTCAGTTATCTTTGATATTTTTCTCAACTTCACTTGGATTGAAGATGGTCACACTCGAGGGCATCTTCCTAGTCTAGGGGGGCATTGTCCTATCTTTTGGAGTCTCTCTCCTCTTTGCATCAGTCACCAGTGGTTCTCACTGAGTTTTCCTACTGATGCCTAGATCTCACGCTGATCTTTATACTTGAGAATCTTTCTTGCGTCAGTCACCAATGATTCTCACTATGTCTATCTACTGTCATTGTACTACTAATATTTCTCACATCAACTCACTATCTGAATATTTGACATCAATCCACTTTGGGTCTTTTCAAGATCCCACCTAACTTGACATGACCCCAGTGTCATAGCTTGGGGGTAATCCACTCAGATTCATCCTCTCTATATGAGTCAATTCAATCATTAATGTTCATTACTTGGGGGCATGGCTCCCCACTTTGATCACATCTTCGGTTTACACTCGAGTCAGTAATCTTTTTAGTTCTAAAGGACAACTATCTATTGGCACAAACTGTTGTTTCTCAACACCCCAATCAAACAGTGCTTTTCAACACTCTCTTTGGACACATCAATGTTTTTCAACACACATTGGACATCGTAACGTAAACATCTCTCTATAGAAATCAAACACAATGCACTCACAAGCACAATGGTGTTTTTCAACACCCTATACACATACACATTCAAAAACTTTGAAACTGGCTGAGCTATGATTAAATCTTTCTTTGTATGTTGTCTGTTCTGATGAATTTCATTGATATTTTTTTTTCCTACTGCTTGTTGGTGTAGTCTAGATGATCTGGAAACATCAAATAAACATGGTGTATGTGATAAGAGCTCCCGCACTAAGGTAGAAAATCCTCACATCCCTTGATCATGTTTATTTGTATGCCATGGTGAGGTTGTTACTATCTCCTTGGCTGTTATTGCTCTATTTGTTTACTTGTGTACTCTTACTGTATCAAACTGGAAACAATGTTCAATTCATCTTGGCTTTTGTGCCCTGGTGCTTATGTTCATTTCCTACATTTTATCCGATGAAAGTCATATTCATATTCTTATGGTTGCATTGGCACAAGTAAGGATTGTATCAACTCTGATGTTCCAAAACTTGATGATGATAATTATGCGATGAGTCCAACAACCAAGTCCTAGGATTGCATTTAGCTTAGGCTTGCATTTGCATTTTAAGCTTGCATAGCGACAATTTTGGTGCTCTCTTCATTGTCTTCTCATTCTTTGAAGGTTCTCATCTTTTGTCATGGATTCCTCTTGACTGCACAAGTGTCTAGTCCGTGCTCTCAATCTTTATTCATATTCTTTTGGTTAGTACCTGTCGTATATTGTGATATCCTACATGAGATGATTAGTACCATTTCATTAAATTCATTTCCACAAAAGTGCATTTCTGTACATTCATTTGCATTTACATATCCATAAACATGTGCATCCATTATAAGCATAAATCAAATCATACATAGCATTTATCCATCTAACATCTATCATTGCATTACATTCATCCATACATCAATAAAACATGTGCATAAACATTTTCATATTCATCTATGGCATATATTTCTAATCTATACATCTAATCATATAGGAAACATCCTACAAGACATACAAGTTTAAATCAATATATAAACAAGTGCAATGATGCCAAAATCAAGCTCATATATATCAACCAATCAAGTGTATAATGGTGCTACTTGAGCACAGTATATCAAAATGGTGGTACAATATGGATCAAAGGTCTCATATAACCACTTCCACCTAGAGGAGGTGGCATGGCCTGCTGTTGATGAGGTGCCTATGGTGGTGCCTACGGAGTGGCCCGTGCCCCAGCATACTCTAAAAATGGCAGAACCTAGTCTGCTACCTCGGGTTCTGTGATCATGTATGAAACACAATAATAGGCTGATTGAGCAGCCTCATATCTCACTTCTGCCTGAGCTCTAGCTAGTACCTCCTATAGTCCCCAGATCTCTTGATCCTGCTCAGCCACCTGGGTCTCTTGGATGACCACCTTTGTATGGTAGTCATCTTGCTCCCTCTGTACCTACCTCACTCTCTCCCAGCTCTTCCTGAGAGCCTCCTATAATTGTGCCATCTATCCTCCTGCCTGCAGATCAGCCATAATAGTATCCTCCCCTTGCTCAGAGCTATCATCTATCCTCTACCCAGTGGACCTATCCTAAGTACCACTACTCCTGGCACCTGTGTCTACTCCCATATGTCTAGGAGGAAGGGGACTCTACCAGGTCCTCGGTCATAGTACTCTCTACTTTGGTGGTACCAGCTATGGTGTTGGTTGTGTTGGCTGCGGTGGCAGCTACGGTACCTACTACTGTGGTGGTGAATGTACTACCCATTGTACCTATTGTTCCATGCCAACAAGATCTATGAATCTTAGGAATGGGTGAGCCAAGATGTGATCTTTATATGCAGGTATCATCCCTGCATTCATCACCCCTGCTAAATAGTCTCGCCAAGCTAGTGGTACCTGTACATCTATCATACTCTTTCCCAAGTCTAGTTGTTGTTACCAACCCTTCTTCTTCTCATCAATGAATCAGGCATATGTGCAATACTCCTAGGAGACATCATGTGGTCTCCCAAACTATTGTAGGACCTATGTTAGTAGGAAGCACTTAATGACACTGATGGTGTGCCCAATCAAAGGACGCGAGTAGACCATATGCAGCAGCTCGTGCCATGCATCATCCCAAACCTCTGTAGCCATCCATGGCCTCCATATAACTACTACCATATCATCTAGCTATGCTCATCATTGATTTATCTTACCTAGTGTTGGCTGAGTCATCAGACCTGCATACCTATAAATATATGGCTCTAGGGGTTGTCAAGTATCATGAAAAATTGCTGACATATGGGAAGATTCCCCTAGGCCCAGATCTATAGAACCACAACTCCTACCGCCATGGTCCATGCACTTTGATACACAATCTCGTGCATCTCATCATACGTTTGTGTGAGCATGCACTCGCCCCATCTGAACCTCACTGTTGGGCTGGCTAACATCTGCTACAGCATGACTCCCTAGCCGCACTCCAATCTGTGCTAACCCTGATCCGGCACCAGGTGGAAACTCAAGAACATCACCAAGACAACTTCCAATGTGTGCTCTGCACCATACCTACTTGTTAGATCCTCCCAAGAGATGGCTCGACCCATCACTAGATCATCCTGGAAGATCGCTCTCAATGCAAGTGTGCCTTCCCTCGGCTGGGTATCATACTCTACGCGAGCCCCATAGAATGGTACTCTCAAGATCCTATATATGTCCTCAGGGGTGACTGTCATCTCCCCTTGCAGGAAATGGAAAGTGTTCATCTCTGAATGGAAACGCTTGACAAGTGCACCCAATAGACCATGATTTACCCAAATCTCAGGTACATCACGTAGATATGATAGCCCTATCCCATTGATATGGGCACCCTCAGCATCAGTCAATCTCCACACAAGCTCACCTATGACAGGATGGTGAGATCAGGATGCAACATCAAGGAAGTCAACCTGCAAAGCAAGCGACGACATTTGATTAGTATCTCAACATGATGATTTTTCAAATCAATAACAGTAAGTGAAGCTATGGATCTATCCTAAACACAATTCTGAGGCATTCTAATTGGCTGATACCGTGACATACTGGACGACGACTTTCTAGACTACAAGTAGTTCCCATGTGAGGAAGCTCTTTTCCTGCATGAGATTTCTATTTTGTGTGAGACAGGATCTCTCTTCATGCAAGATTTCATCACTGGGGATGAAATCTCAAGTGGCATCTTGATGCACCTCGCGCAAGCTCGCAGAGGGACCCCGTGTGAGGAAACCCTAACCTGCACGAGAAAACCAATTTATCGCATGAGGGGCAACCTTGGCCAGTGCAAGGAAACTATTCCCTCATGCGAGACTTGACCTAATTGGATGTAAAAACTTTAAAAACATGCTAAAAGATCTAAAAATCGATAAACATTCAAAATGCAAGATGGTTTTTTTATAACTTACAGGTACGTCATACTCTGGTGGCTGGCTATATCCTCAAGAGTGCTCAAATTGATGTGTATGCATGAGAATTCTATCAATATCAGCCTGGGCCCTCACCATCTCTAAAGTCAAAAGTGAATAATGATTTGAAAATGATCCCTCTGGGCCTTATATAGCTTTTGACCTAATTTTCAAAAGTGCTATGTTTTCTGTGAAAATTGCACCCTTGGCTAAATCGACCATTCTGAATCCATTTTCATGATCAAAATCAAAATTCAACACTCCTAAGTAGTTCAAAATCAAGTTTTACAATTTTTGGACCGCCGTGCTCCAACGCTTGTGCAGTCAACTTTCTGACGTCGCTTTCTTGTCAGAATCATCTCTCATCATCATTTTCTTGGCTTCTGCAATCTTTTCATCAAAATTCAACTCTATTCAATTCTGGTCAAACTTGGTCAACTATGGTCAAACCTAGTCAACATGACCTCCTGATCACTCTAAATCAATTCTACCTTCTCATGATCTATCTCTAAATTCATCTAGATCTTTGATCTTACTTCTATCTGCAATCTTTTGTTGTAGATCATCTTTCTATTCTCATCTTTCAATTTCGCTCCCGAGGGGGCAGGATGATTGCATCATTGAATCTTTTCACATCATTCTCAAATCAGTCTAATCTGAATCAAAAACCCCATTGCTAGGGGCATCTCATCACTTGGGGCATATTCAGTGTTTCGTACCTTATGGTCAAAATTGGATATTCCATGATCTTGAATCTCTAGGGGCATCTTGATGCCTCACATCTTGTCATCTTGTCATCTATCTTTCTAGGTATCTGATCAATCTAACTCAAATCCTTAAGGATCAAGCTTCATTCTGGAGATGATTCTTGAAATCTCATTGGTTATTGGGGCAATCTAACCCTAATTCAAATCTCTTTTAGACTGTTATCTGGGAAACCTAACCCAAATCTCAGAGGGCTAACCTTCGTATTGGGGTAATCTAACCCTGATTCTGGAGATAGTCCTAAATCTTCATCAGCTATCAGCAGACATTGGTGCAATCTAACCCTGATTCCGATCTTCTCTCAATTGGTATTTGGACCATTGTCTTCCCTATCTAACTTAGACTTTGAAAAATCATGCTTCATTCTGAAGATAGTGCTGCTTCTCGATCTAATCGGTGTCTTGGAAAACCTAACCTAGACTCCCAAAATCTTCATCTGTCACATCAGATTATTCTTTGAATCAACACGCTGCTCGCACATCAATTCAAAGAGGGGCAAAATGTAACACCCCAAAATTGGCACCTTACAATTCTTATCAATTTTGGTGCATTTTCTCATCATCAAAGTCCTATTTTACTAGGCAAATTCTCCTTCCTAATTGTCTTTAATTGATTTAGTCTCAAATGTAGAGAAACCTAAATTTGCATAAATCTTACACTACATTTAATTCCTAAATTTTCAAGATTTATTAGCTAAAAATCCCTATGATTAATTAATTTAATTCTAAAGTCCTAAGTGCTTTTAAATTAAATTAATCCCACCCCCTTTAGCT
>MU223728.1:1324053-1338529 GCA_018584345.1 Thuja plicata | reverse complement strand
GTCTCACCTTCCTCCATGAAGATGAAGAGTCAGTCGTTTCTTCCCAAGAAACTCTTCATCCTCTCTTCAGGCTTTTCTATATTATGGACCTTCTTTCCTTCATTTGAGGAGAGCAATTTTTAGAGTATCAAAACTATAGCGAATTATTGTCTCAATTCTCTCATATTTTCAAGCTTTCATTGCATATTTAGTGTAATCTAATTTAGCTTAATGGCATTTTTCATCTCAATTTAGTTTGTTTACTTATCAAGTAGCTTAATTATGTTATCTCTTTCAAGTTTCTTAGCTTAAAATTTGCATCCTCATTCCTAGATTACAATTGCATCTCTCATATAGAATAATTTCATTTTCAGTTTTCAAAGCTTTCAAATCCTCCATTTTAGCAATGGTCTATGGTTGTTGGCTCTCATTTTGATATTAATTAAACACCCCAACTAAATAGGAGGTAACAGGTTGATTCAATCAATATATTGGAATGAACAATTCATGTTCATCTTCGCAATTCAATGATTAAGCAATGACTATGTTGTGTTGTGGCTGATTTAGAGGTCAACATTCAGACACATACATTGTCTAGCCTATGCTAACTGACCCTTTATGGCTACTCACTTTCATCTATGTCCCCATACTATTGGAGGAACTTGATGTGTAGGTCTGACACCAAATCCTTCACCCCTCTATCTCACCCTTCCACCTCTCATCCAAATTCTGCCTCAAGCTCTTCCACCACCACCATCCCTCTGAGGACCTCTTTGAGCTCTCTGTCTCCCACCTCCCCTCCCTTGCCATTGGCACCATCATCATTAGAAGGGTCATCAATATTAGGAATGCGATCACTAGTACCTATGAACTATGGGAATCTATCTCGTGTAAACCACTATGTATAATCTACTGACATACCTACATTAGCTACATGCTCTCGCATTATCCCAAGCTGTGTATCCCATCCTGTAAATCTCATCGGAGGCATACTCAAAGTCAACCTATGGGCCCCACATAAATCTCTTGACCTATACTCATGCATATAATTCTAAGCCCTATGGAATGTCTTGTGTCCTTCCAAACTGTCTGAGTACACTATATAAGAAAAATCTCTCGATAACCCATGGAGATTGACCAATCATCCAACAAGAAGCAAACATGTATGGAATCTCTAGATCATCCTCTTGCCAAGCCTGAAAAATGAGATACAAATGCCATACCACCTCATCCATGTCATCTAACATGTGTCTCTAGAAATCTAGCTTGCCCAGATGAGGCTCGACAATCACTCCCTCGTATACAAACCCATATGTCCAGTGTGGATCACAAACTCACCTCGCAATCGGTCTAGTAACAAGAATGTGCTCACAGGTCTAGAGCTGGAGTAACACTACACCTATAGAAAGAGTCATACCATGTATGTATACCACATCATGTAACTCATGGTATAATTGTGATGGAACACATGATCCCCAATTAATTAATTGAAGTACTGTTGGAAGCCATGGAAAGTAAATGAATTGTTCCTAGGGAATGCTATCATTATCGATTGTAAGATCAGTGAACTCCCATCTGCATGCCTCCCTATCATAGAACTGATCATAATAAACTTGATCTCCTCTAGTCAGAATCCTAAATAATCATTACACATCCTTAGGTGTGATCGTCATCTCTCCCAATGGAAAATGAAAGGTATTATGGTCAGAGTGTCATCACTCTACCAGAGTTGTGAGAAGACCCTAGTTCATCTAGAACCATGGCATCTCTAGAAGGTAAGATAATCCACATCGATTGATCACACATATCTCTTGTGCTATCAACTGATCAACCATATCTAATGGCCAAGGTGGTAGTCCCCAGATATACAACTTTTGAAATTGTGCCTATTTTGCAATCAAATAGAATCATATTAGTATCATCATTTTTTGGATCATCCTAAGTCAATCAACTTTTCTATCTTTTTATCGCTCTTCTTGAGCACATCTATTTTCTTCCTAACTCTATATCATAAGGACGGAGAAAATATTAAAGTATCCTACCTATCCATATTTACATTATCAAACATTCATCTAAATGGTTATACTAACATCAAACATATTTTTTTTCATCACAAAATTAGGCCTAATCAAACACACAATCAGTCAGATACCTTTATCAAATTATAGATGATCAAAATCAGGTTTCAATTTTCAAATCAAGCTACACAGCACTTTATCTGGGTGTATGTGTCATTTCATCATGATGTACATGCTAGTTCAATATATGATATGTATTACTTTATTGATCACATGTGCAAATTTGTTTTGTACGCGTCATTTTGTGTGCTATGCGTTACTTAACCTATTCTACGCGCTACATCATTTGGGTTTTGGCATTAGGGTTTCCTACATGCTTCTTGATCTATGGTAAGCATTAAAACTATGTGTTTCTAAGCACTAAATTGCATAACCCTATGCACTACTTTAACCTGTGGATGAGCTACTTCCTAGTGTGCACATTATTTTACCTATTATACGCGCTACTTCAGCAAAAAATTAAATTTCTACCCTCATCAATGAACAAAATTAAAATTAAGCAGAACCATTTCAAAATTGACTAAATGAAGGAGATAAAAAGGACTCACTAGAGGACCATACTCGGTTGGCCACTAAAACCAACACCTGCATTTGAACCTCTGCTCCTGAATCGAGATAACCATTGTTGTCAACTCACTATTCACCTAGAGCAGTACAATTTCAAAATTGACTAAATGGCAGAGGCAAAAAGGACTCATCAGAGGACCATACTCGGTTGGCTGCTAAAACCGATGCCCATGCTCAAACCTCTACTCCTTAATCGAGATAACCATCATTGTCAACTCACTATTCACCTAGAGAAAAAATGGAGGTAAAAAGTGAAAGTGAAATGTGAAAGTGACCTTTTCACCCCAATTTAGACCTTTTTAACCTTTTGAAAGGGGTATTATTTGCCTTTGACCTAACTGATTTGATATTTTTTTCATCACCGGGGCATTTTTCAAATTGATTTTATCAGGAAACTTGTCAAAAATTTTCCAACCTCAAACAAATCATCTCACATAATTTTGATTCATTTCCCAAGGGGACATCATATTCATATTAGGGATTGAAATAAAGGATTTGTATCAGAGTTTTTTGTTCATCATCGGGGGCAATATCCAAATCATCAAGAAAATCTACATCAGTCAATCCAAATCTAGGGCATTAAA
This sequence comes from Thuja plicata, assembly GCA_018584345.1. Lineage (NCBI taxonomy): Eukaryota > Viridiplantae > Streptophyta > Pinopsida > Cupressales > Cupressaceae > Thuja > Thuja plicata. Next base: position 1,335,321 of record MU223728.1, on the reverse strand, counting down.
TTTTTCAATCATTATAAGTGGGGCATTTTAAATCATTTGTTCACATTAGGTTTTTCATCAAGCATCAACCAAAATCAGATTAGGCATCATTGTTTCAAATCAGGTTAATCAATCATCAGACATTTCTTTGAACCAATGCACTTCGCACATCGATTCAACGAGGGGCATTTGTAGACACCTAAATTTGGTCAAGATAAAACTAACAGAAATAAAGTAAGCAAATCAATTCAAATCAGAAATTAATTGAATTATCAAAAGCCTTTGGATTAATTAAATCAAATAATTGTGCAATTGAGATTAACCAATTAATTGCATAGTTAAAATCAAATTAATTCCAACCCCTTCAAGGGTGCACATGGCTAAAGAAATTCAAATAAATTATTTATTTAAATCTCTTAATTTCTTCATCCATCACATGGGATAAATTGAATCAACCTATGAGGATTGAGAATGGGAGCTCACATGGATCGAGCCAAATTAATCATCCATCACACATCTTGGAGTTTCATCTTGACCACTCATTTGGTCCCCTTATTTGAAACCACCATTTAAATGGCCTCGCCATTTGAAACCCCTAATTCAACCAGGCCTTAACCATGGTTTAATCAACTCTACCCCCTACCCTTGGAAAATCCTTTAAATAGAAGCCATTTTTTATGCAAAACATATCACACACTATCATGAAGAAAATAATCGTCACTATAGGAAAATAGAATCAATTTCATAGCAATTACATGTTAGGATTTGCATTATAGTGAGCAATTTGAGCTAAATAGGCATAATCTTGATTAGATATCTTCAAATATCATTATAGGACTATCATTAATGGATGATTTGAGATGAGAGCATTATTTTTATTTCCTATTTAGAGATCCATGAGATGCTCATTGTTTATTTCAATTCATTCAAGCTTAATTTGATGTATTTTCAAAGTTGAGTTGATAGAACAATACTAATTTCATGAAGGTATGAATTTCATATACACACATGGCATTATGCATATCATATAGTATCCATCTCATAAACATTAAATATATATCTACACATATCTTACATCCATCGCATCCATCAGATTATACTTTGCACATTCCTACATTCAAAATGTTAGTATCACCATCATAATCATATCATATAGTATGCATCACATAAACGCACATCCTACATTAAAGAGAATTAGTATCATATACATATGCACCATATTAACATAATTAAATCCATGCATAATCAAACAAGACATCATATAGGATCAACTACATCATAAATCATCGAATAGATCATAATCAATAAATGTATGTATATAGTCCACCAATGTCATAAATAATGGCTATCAAAGTGTTAAATCATACATAAATCATATAGAATCAAATAGTACATCATAAAATGCATATGTAGCCAATGTACATCTCATCTCAAAAAATTAAAATGTGTATCAAATATCTAAGTGTTCATGTTTTTGGATGGGATGGCATGCACACTGAACCCTATGATCCACCTCTTATAGTTTAAGAGTGTGTCCTCTCTGAGTATGGTGGGGCACACTAGTCCTCCAACACTACCTCATAATAGAGACCCATATAGTATGTGGTCTCTTTTCCTACCCTATTTGTCTCCCTATGTGTTGTGAAGGCATCAGTCAAAACCTGAGATATCCCCCTACTGAGGTTGCATGTCTCACAATCTCGCTCTCGGCTCGGTATGTTGTTGTATTTATCTAAGTCTCATCCCTTCCTATTTTTAGTGTTGAAATCTTCTCTCAGGATTCATCGACACCATGACCCACTTCTATTCACCCCTCATCTTTCCCTACATGTCCTGCATCAAACCTACATTGGAGATCTGCCAAGGTTGTCTCCAGAATAGCATTGTATTCCCTCTTTGTATCCAGTAACCCCTAAATTCAAGCTACCTTTGTCTACAAGATATCCCTCTCTGCCCTGGTTTTATCTCTCTTATTTATGGCCACATCCTTGGCCCTCTATGCATGCGCGACCTCAACTCTAGTCTAATCATTGTCCCTCATAATCAAATCCAATTTGTCCTGCATCATGTCATAATGTGCCCTCAAGATCATATCTTGTGCCTGTACTTCCACCTATACTTATGGTTGTGGATATATGGGTGCCTAAACCTATGTCTAGGTTGGTGCTCCCTGTCCCTGAAGACCCTTTTCATGTTTTCCTCCAGCATGTAACTGTTCCTGAGGCATTTCATGTCTGACCTATGCCCGGGGTGCTCTCTTTTGGGGTACCCTAACTCCTGCTCCATCACCTCCCTCATCTCCTCCTCCCCTCTGTCTCCCCCGTCATCTATAGCATAGACATCTATGTCATCTCTCAATTTCTCCTTCGGGGCCACATGTATAGGATCTATTAGTCTAATTGGTCAATGAGGGGCCCACTGTGCTTCATATGCAAGTGTTTGTTGGAGATTTGCTTCTGTGCAAATTGTTGATTGTATGTTTTTCATTGATGACAACATATAATATACAGTAGTGTCATGTAATAAATTATCAGTACAGATGTTTTGGAGCCTTGCATTTTTATTTCCATGGTGTACACATGTTCAAGTTGCTATGTGCATTCACGTAGAGTCAAATATGTAGTTTTAGTTGAGTTATGTTAGTCTGTTTTGATAGTTAGAGTGACTGAAGATTATCTGTGAAGAGCCGACGTAATTACATTATTTCTTGAGTTGCGCCTATCTTTAGGATATGCATGTTTTTATTCATGTTTATTTATGAGTTAATGATAATTATCTAAAGGCACTAAATGTGATCTAACAGAAGCGGGATGATTGAGTCAATTTGGTAGAGCTGACTATGTGAAGTGTCACGTCTATTCACTTTGAGTTGCGTGATTCTAATCAGGTTGCGTGCTTGATTTGGCCGACTAAAGAAGTATTGAAGGGATGACTAAATCCAACTAAGATTACATCTTTTGGGGAAGATACTTATATTAGTTCATTTGATGAATGCTAAGTGTGAATGATAAGAGAAGAGAAAGAAAAAGTACATAATAGAATGTCTGTTGTTTTGGAACAGTGGAGACATTTCATTCATCAAGAAAAGATCTATGTGAAGAAGTGAAAGCATACAACACACTGGAACTGATCAAGATAGCAGGTCTACTCAAACAGTTCAATTATCAGATATAGTGCATATCTATTTTACTGAAGGTTGCAGCCTTCATCATTTTAGCAGTGAGATTTTTAGACAGTGAGTCCTTGCCCCTAACAGGGTTATTTGTAAAAGACTCCTAACAGGGTCTGACCCTTAATCAGGTCACTGTACTTATTTCATTGTAAAGAACAACTCCTAACAAGGTTGCAAGATCTCCTAACAGGGATAATTATACTCAATTACAGTTCTTTGTGCATGCTAATTCCCACCGTGGTTTTTACCTATTTGGTTTCCCCGTAACCAAAATTATTGTGTACTATCTTGTGTTAGCTAAATGTGTTAATGATTAATTTTGTTCAATAATTAATTGAAGAAAAGAATTAAAATAGATGATAACTGATTCACCCCCCCCCCCCCCCNAACTGATTCCCCCCCCCCCCCCCTCTCAGTTATCCCTTGGGACTATTCCAACAATTGGTATCAGAGCCAAGTGCCTTGGAGAGAAATCCTAATAGCTTAAGGTAGATCAAATGGTGTACTTCAGGAAAGAGATTCCTAAGTTTGATGGAGAGAACTATCTTGACTGGAAGAAAAAATGATAACACATCTTCAGTGCATTGGATTTGAGATCTATGATATTTCCACTCATGTAATTGATGTTCCCACCATAAAAGACCTTGCAGAAGAAGACTCTACAATTAAAAAAAAGGAAGTATTCACTCAAAATGCAATTGCCAAGGAGGCCCTAATTAGTGCCCTATCTGACAGTAAATTTTCTGAGATCAAGAAGGCAAAAAAACCATATTCAATCTGGAAATACTTAGAAGATATGTTTGAAGGAGACATCCAAGCAAAGAATGCACACAAAAAGACATGGAAGAAAAGATACAATAATTTAGAGATGCTACCTTAAGAAAACATCAGAGCTTACAATCAAAGAATCAATGAAGCAGTATCAGGCATCAGGAACAATGGTGGAGAAATTTTAGAGGATGACATAATGGAAAAACTAATGACCACATTGATAGTATATTATGAAAGCAATATTAACATCCTAGATGAAACCATGCAATTCTCAAAGGACTTAAAAAGAGAAACCCTGATCAGAAAAATATCTATATTTGAGATATCAAGATTGAAGACAGAACCTAAAATGGAAACAGCTTTCAAAGCCTCAATCCATGGTAAGAAACCTTTAAGAATCTCTAATGAGAAGGAAGAAGTTGACACTGAACTAGAAGAAATCATTGCTATGATTTCCAAGAAGGAAGTAAAAGGTAAATGGAAATATGAAGGACGAATACCATTCAAATGCTTTTAATGCAACAAAGTTGGCCACTTTGCATCCAAGTGTCCTACAAGAGTCAAGAAGTTCAGATCAGATTACAAGCCCAAATATACTAAGGAATGCTATCATGTTGACGACGGTGTAACTGATGATGATTAAGGAGAAGATGAAATTGGATTCATTTCCATTAAAGACATTGAGAAAATGCTTGAGGAGATGGACATTGAAGATGAAAAAGAAGCACAAGACTTAGCATTAGTTTCCAAAGTAGACATCAGAACAGACTGGATCATAGACAGCGGGTGTTCACACCACATGACAGGTGACAAAGATAGATTTGTACATCTAGATAAGTACAAAGGTGGCATGGTTAGATTTGGAGATAACACTCCCAAACCTATCATAGGTAGAGGTTCTATTACCTTGATGGAAAGAACAAAACAGATGATGTTCTTTATGTTGATGGTTTACATCATAACCTTCTAAGTGTTGGACAATTTATTGAAAAAGGATATCAGCTAGAATTCAAAGACAACAAGTGCATCATCAACAACAAATAAGGAGACATGATTGCATCAAGCTCAAAGACCAAAGGTAATATCTTTCAGCTTAACTCTGAAGTAAGTTGTTTTTTTGAAAAAGTGGATGACAGTTGGCTATGGATCAAGAGACTTTGTCATACCAATTTTGACAACATAGTAAAGATAAGTAATGTAAAGGAAGTAAGAGACCTCCCAAGTATTGCAAGACCATTTGATACTATGTGCGGGGAATGTGTGATGGGGAAGCATGTGAGGACCTCATTTAGAAGTAAACAGAACTCTGTAGAGAACAAATTAGATCTGATACATACAAACCTATGTGGACCTACTCAAACAAGATCATACTATAGAGAAAGGTATTTTATTTTGTTTTTTGATGACTTCTCAAGGATGATGTGGGTTGCGTTCTTAAAAGACAAATCTGAAGCTTTTGAGAAGTTCAAAGTATTCAAAGCTAAGGTTGAAAATGAATCTGGATTAAAGATAAAATGTCTAAGATCAAATAGAGGAGAATTCACCTCTGACCAGTTTTATGAATATTGTGAAGAACATGGAATCAAAAGACAGTTAAGTGCACCTAGAACCCCTTAGCAGAATGGGATTGCAGAAAGAAGGAACAGGATAATACTTGACATATCATGCACTACCATGATTGAAGATGAACCCAGACCTATCAGTAAGGAAATACCTATTGAAGAAATGTTTGACTATATTGATGTTTCATGCAACAATCCTGAACCAAGTTAAGAAGAATCACAGATTACAGATGAGAGTGTCACTCCTAAAAACTCAAAATACACATCTAAATACCACTCTAAGGAAGACATCATTGGAGATCATAATGCTAAATTCTTGACAAAATCTAGAGCAAAAGGTTCAACCGTTGATGAAGAGGTATGCTTACTTTCTCAGATTGAACCCTTAAGTGTTGAAGATGCATGCAATGATTCAGATTGGAAAAGTGCTATGCAAGAAGAATTGGATCAGATAATCAAGAATGATACATGGGAACTGGTCCCTAAACCTTGTGACAAGAATGTGATTGGAACAAAGTGGATATTTAGGAATAAGATGAATGAAGAAGGTATAGTGGTAAGAAACAAAGCAAGACTGGTATGTAAAGGATATGCGCAGAGAGAAGGAATAGACTACACTAACACATTTGCACATGTGAGTTGACTGGAAGCTATCAAGTTGTTTCTAGCCTATGCAACATCCAAGAACTTCAAAGTATATCAAATGGATGTCAAGTCATCTTTTATGAACGATGACTTGAAGGAAGAAGTTTACATAGAACAAGCTGAAGGATTTAATCTATCAGACAAACTAGACATGGTATGCAGACTAAAGAAAGCACTTTATGGACTTGAACAGGCCCCAAGAGAATGGTATGAGAGACTTGATGGTTACTTAACAAAGATAGGATTCAGAAAAGGAGCTGCAGATTGTAACTTATTCATAAGAGAGACAGATGAAGGATTACTACTTGTTTCTATTTTTGTTGATGACATTATCTTTGGAGGTAATGACAATCTTAGTGCAGAATTTGCCAAAGAAATGCAAAGTGAGTTTGAAATGAGCATGATTGGACCTATCAAATATTTTTTGGGATTGAATGTAAAACAAACAGACAAAGGCATATTTATAAATCATTCCAAGTATGTGAAGGAGATATTGAAGAATTTCAAAATGGAATATTGCAAACTAGTAAGCACCCCCATGATAACAGGAAGCAAGCTTTCTAAAGATGATGATTCCACAGTAGTTGACAAGACACTATACAAGTCTATGATTGGAAAACTCATATATCTTACTCAATCTAGACCAGATATTTCCAATGCAGTTGGCATTGTTGGAAGATTTGCAGCTGAACCTAAACAAAATCACCTAATGGAAATAAAAAGAATATTCATATACTTAAGGGGGACTATAGACTATGGTTTATGGCATCCTAACTCGGAGAACATACAACTTCATGTGTATACAAATGCAGATTGGGCAGGTTGTGTTGATGATAGGAAGAGTACCTCAGGAGGAGCAGTATTTCTTGGAGACGGGTTGGTTACTTGGACAAGCAAGAAGCAAAACTATATCTCATAGTCGACAGCAGAAGCTGATTATGTTGCAGCAGCACTGAATTGTTCAACAATAGTTTGGATCAAACAGATGATTAAATACTTTGGTATTCAGATTGATTATCCTATTTTTATTCACTGTGATAACACTAGCACTATCAATATGTCAAAGAACCCTGTGATGCACGCAAAGACAAAACATATTGAGATCAAATATCCCTTTCTAAGAGAAAAATTTGCAGACAGAGAAGTAAAGTTGGATTATGTGAGCACTAAAGAACAGTTAGCAGATATTTTTACAAAGCCTTTAGCAAAAGATACTTGTGAGTATCTCAGGGAGAAGCTGGGAGTAATTCCATTTCCTGGGTCTGATTAGAATTTGCAACAAAGAACATCAGTCCTTGGTGACTGATGAATGGTTGACTAATCTACTTCTGGAGTAGTACCTGTGCTTCATGATGTTTGGAACCCTTTTCCATTGATGTCAAAGGGGGATTAATAGTAAGGGGGAGTATATACTCTGGGGGACTATATAGTCATGAAAATAAAAATAGAGTCAGAAGAGTAGCAACAGTAAAGAGGAACCCTTGATGAGGATATTGAGAAGATTGTAAAAAGGAGGATACTTTGGGTTGACGATGTTTTTCATATCATATGTTTCCATCAATGTCAAAGGGGGAGATTGTTGGAGATTTTCTTTTGTGCAAATTGTTGATTGTATGTTTGTCATTGATGACAACATATAATATATAGCAATGTCCTGTAAGCAATTATCAGTATAGATTTTTTGGAGCCTTGAATTTTTATTTCCATGGTGTACACATGTTATGGTTGTTATGTGCATTCACGCAGAGTCAGATATGCAGTTTTATTTGAGTTATGTTAGTCTATTTTGACAGTTACAGTAACTGAAGATTATCTGTGAAGAGTCGGCGTAATTACATTATTTCTTGAGTTGCACCTATCTTCAGGATATGTGTGTTTGTATTCATGTTTAGTTATGAGTTAACGATAATTATCTAAAGATGATAAATGTGTTCTAATAGAAGCGGGATGATTGAGTCAATTTGGTAGAGCCGACTATGTGAAGCGTCGCGTCTATTCAGTTTGAGTTGCGTGATTCTAATCAGGTTGCATGCTTGATTTGGCTGACTAAAGAAGTATTGAAGGGACTCCTAAAGCTGAATAAGATCACATATTTTGGGGAATATACTTATAGTAGTTCATTTGATGAATGCTAAGTGTGAATGATAAGAGAAGAGACAGAAAAAGTACAGAACAAAATGTCCATTGTTTTGGGACAGTAGAGACATTTCATTCATCAAGAAAAGATCTATGTGAAGAAGAATTGAAAGCATACAACATACTGGAACTGATGAAGCCATTAGGTCTACTCAAATAGATCATTTATCAGATTTAGTGCATATCAGTTTTACTGAAGGTTGCAGCCTTCATCATTTTAGCAGTGAGCTTTTTGGACAGTGAGTCCTCGCCCCTAATAGGGTTATTTGTAAAAGACTCCTAAAATGGTCAAACCCTTAACCAGGTCACTATACTTATTGCATTGTAAAGAAAAACTCCTAACAGGGTTTCAAGATCTCCTAACAGGGATAATTATACTCAAGTATAGTTCTTTGTGGGTGCTAATTCCCACCAGGGTTTTTACCTATTTGGTTTTCCCGTAACCAAAATTATTGTGTACTATCTTGTGTTATCTAAATGTGTTAATAATTAATTTTGTTCAATAATTAATTGAAATAAATAATTAAACTAGCTAATAACTGATTCACCCCCCCCCCCTCTCAGTTATCCCTTGGGACTATTCCAACAATGTCACACATNCCCCCCCCCCCCCTCTCAGTTATCCCTTGGGACTATTCCAACAATGTCACACATGTGTCTGCTTTATCTTGACCCCTCTGCCATGGGATTGGTATCAAAAATCTATAGTTAGATCTCGCTGACACAAGGTCTATGTAATGACCCCAAGCTATTGCCTCTCTGATCACATGAGGATGCGGGAACCACACCAAACTAACGCATCACCTGAGATGGTTGGTATCTCTCGATCATATAAATGGTGTCCCAAGAGCCAGCAATATCTCTTAATATAGAACAGGTAATACCTATCCTCGGTGTCATCCTCCATGTCATGTTTCTCATCACAGTATCCCCATGGATCACAGTCCTTGAATGGTGTCCACTAAAACACCATATTCTCATCTAACAGCCTCCTCCAATAAACAGTAGCCCCCACTAATGAGTATCTGATTGGATGGCAATATCAGCATACGTATGGCTCCTAGGGCTGCCTATCGTGTATCATAATTTCTCTAAGCACAACTATGTGCTCCCACTCCCACACTAGTAGAAGAGAAACTCTTATTCCCAAGTTTTTGTACCCACGGTATGCACACATGTGCAAATCCCGGTACAATTAACCCGGGATCATGTACCCCCAATTTTAAACTATGCCCGCCTTGAGCATGTGGTACAGCACCCTCGCCCTATTGGAGCATTAATTTTTCCATTTAAAAGCATCAAAATTACATGTTTACATTAATGTTTCAAAGGCAAAATTGTATTGAAGAGGTCAAAATATGAGATCACCTTGGAAACATTCAAAAGGAACCATTTTCTCTATTTTGCGAGGACAAAAAACACAGGCAGCGAAACAGTGACTTTTCGCTATTTCACAAGTATCATATTACAAGGCAATGAAATAGAAAATTTTCACTATTTCACTGGTATCATTTAGAAGGATAGAGAAACAACAATTTTTTCGCTATTTCGCATAGGACATTTTAATGAGTTGCAAAATGGCAAAAAGAACAATCAAAATTCTGTGAGAAAAGATTTCAGAGATGCTGTAATTTCAACATGCTGGAAAATGATGTTGGTAGAGGATGAAAATGATCAAAATTTAACAATCTTAAATAGACCCAGTTCAGGAAATCAAATTTCCTATCTCCAATAAAAATCTTATATTCTTACAATTTGTTTTAGATTTTTTACCAAAGCCAAATCAAAAAGATAGGTAGTTATTAGTTAATTTTTTTATTAGTTTTTTCAAAAGAAGTTTTTAATTTTAGCATAAGGTGGTGTCTCTTCACCCTAAAGGGGTGTGAAAACCATTCATCCACATATATATATGTGGTGTAAAATGTAATCAAATAGATATAAAAAATTTATGAGATAAGAATGAGGAAGATGGTACTGTAGGAAGATAGCATGCATGGCGACTACAACTAAAATGTAAATCAATTGTATTCACTTTTTTTATTAATACAAAGAAAATTTGTTTCCTATCCAAGATTGAAGAAGTAAGTTCGTTGTTTTTTATTGGATTGGTCCTTTTCATTTTCAGTTACACAGATTTTTCTCTTTACTGTTAAATGTCAGAAAATTAAATTTTTTAATATTAGTTTTTGCGTATCAAGGGTTGTATACGAAGCTCTCATCTATCTATACAAATCCTTGTCTAATTGGTTTCCTACCAAGGAATTGAAATTGATTTGGACTAAAAAAAATATTATTATCAATTCATCCTTGTTGTCATGGGGAGAGAATCTACAATTGAATTGCAGAGTATACATGAGGGTTCAAACAAAGCTTGACTATGTTAAATCTTGATCAGATTATTAGATTTGGATTCACTTTTATTTTATATATATATAAGCTTCAATCTGTTATATATATATATATATATATATATATATATATATCTTTAACAAATTATATATATATATTAATATATATAATGTTGTATTGAATAATAATAAATTTAGATTGTTATACTCTTCGACTGCTTAGAGACTAATCAACTTATGTTTCGTTGCTGCCAAGATATAACAGTCTGTGGTTTCATATATATATTGATTATGACAGTGAAGGTCATGTCCACAATGGACGTGACTCTTCATTGAGTCACTTCCATGGTGGACGTGGCCTTCAAACCAATTTGCATGTTAAATCGACTTAAGTCGATATCTCAAGATTCTAAGTTGATATTTAATTTAAACTTAAACTTAAGCCCGTCAGTTTTATATATAATGATTATTATATTTGAATTATATTATATTTTATTATTATATATATATATACTCACACACATACAGTTATAATAATCACTATATATTTACATAATTTGTTCTTTTCATTTATACCGACTGAAGCTATATCACATTAACACTCCCTCTTAGCTAGGGAGGATAAATATATTACTTGAATGTAATATGTGAGTAT